>JAPYYM010001920.1:0-12889 GCA_028534135.1 Potos flavus
CCCCCCAAAATCCTGAGGCTCCTGCACTTCCCAGGAAGTGATATTCTTTACTCACCCAGTAAGGCTGCTGGGAACTCTGTAAGCAAGGTATCCAGGCCAACATTTCCAAGGGACTCTATTGGCTTCATAAAGTCAACCTTACAGCTGTCTGTTTATAGCTGAGTCTATACATGTCTCTTTCAAATATGACATTCCAGTCAAAACCTTGGTAATAGAACCAATGGTGTCTTGTGATGAGAATAGATTCTCATTGAACTTATGCAAATAATTATAATTGCCATTGAACAAAGAATACTCATTGAGAGTTTCTGAATTTCAGAGGGTTCAGGTACCCACTTGTTTCAATCTTAGTTCATCCTGACCACACATAAAATTCTTTTCTAGAGCTTTCCCTTCACAGACCTACAACTTTCTTTTGTATTCAGATTTTGTTCTAAGTCTTTTCTCTCCACAAAAGTAGTCTCATTTGGGGACAAGATTACCTTCTTTTTCCCTCAACAAAAATGTATTCTCATTCCTTACACCTTTCTTACACGTCTCCTACTTTCCTACAGAGTTGCTTTCCTTATCATTTCCCTCAGTCTTAATTACATATAGCAAAATTTTAACTCTTAGAACCTTAGTCTCCTGTGAAAACTAAGTAATAACCAATTGTGAACTATTACACCAAAATTCTTTAGATTGGAAAACTTATGAATACGTTTCATAGTTTTTAGGCACATGCAGTTTTCAAAGTACAATCTTTCAATAAGGCACAAAGCATGTTTTCCAATAGACCCAAGTATTTTTAGTTTCTCTGCAGTAAGAAGTCAAAAGCAGACAGAACTACGTCATTAACCAATGCTTTAGGAGTTTATCTTATTTGGAAATGACTTAGATATCCAATAAATTCAATCGAACTTATCATTGAACTTAGCAAAACTTCGTTTCAGGTTTGATAGCTATCTGCAGGGTCAGATGGCCATGAAACCAACAAGACACATTCTACAGTTTTTGCAGAGGTCAAGATTTGGGGACAATGCCACAAAGGCTTGCACATATGGGACTTCCGACCATTTGGAGGAATTCTGGCAAAAGGGGTCAAACTGGAAGATAATATTATAAGAAAGGGTTCCATGGAGGGGCCATACCTCTTGATCTGGGAGTTTGTACTGAGGCCAGGAAACATTACATAAAAAAGATGATACATTTTTTTCAGGCCTTGGGCATCACATTTGTTCCATTTTTAAAGGATACAGCCTGAGGGTGAGTCCAAAGGAATAGAGGGGATTTGTCCCATAGTGGGAAAGACCAGCTGCTGATTCCCAAAGGTGCATCCCACCAAAGGGAATGGAGCTCTGACTCGTGGTTGCAATTTCAGTCAGTGCATCCCACAGACCTCAAAAAGGACTGGACCTTATATGGGGTTACCGACTCTACTGGGGCATCCTACCAAGGAGAGGGTTGCAGCAAATGGCAATAGTAATCACTGCTGGGGCTTCCTCTGCAACAGGGAAAGCTGGACACTGGGTGGCCAGACCAGATTGGAAAAAGGAGTGGAAAGGATGCGCCACTCAGATGCACAGGACTGTGTTTTGCCTATAGATCAAGATGACAGCTGGATCCATGCGAACAAAGAAAAAGGGGAGGGAGTTCCAAAAGAAGCACGATGGGAAGGGAGACCTCAGAGGAGACAGAAGTGGAGAGGAAGGGAAAAGGGTCCTTTGCCCTCACAGGCACCAGCAGTCCAACCTGTTCACCTTCAGACCTTTAGACCACACCAGGGAGTTGCTCTGGCCAGAGATCTTCAGATCTTCAGTACTAAGGTTAGGGTGCCAAATGGCTGAAAAGAGAAAGGAGAGGGAGGGAAGGGTCCCTTTGAAGGACAAGAGGAGAAAATTGCTCACCCCTTTCAGGTGGTCTGGTGGGTTCCTCCTGGGGCTTCGGATCCTCAATTTCCCAAGGAGTACTAAAGTCTGTCTACTGAGGGAAAGTTCCAAGAAATTCCCAGAGAATCTGGGAATCTGGGAAGAATCCCAGGCCAGTTTCTGAATAGCTAAGAGCATCAACAGTAAATCGTGGAGTGCAGGAAAAAAATTGCTTCACATTTTCTCAGTCTTTTCAAATAAAGACCTGCAATGACTTTTTGCTGCTGTTATTTTGCTAAGGAAACAATATGGGAGATATAGACACTCCATCCCCTCTGTAGTAAGATCTGTTCACTACTTATGACTACTGTTGCTTTGTTTCGTATTGGTTGGGCAAAGAGAGGTTGTTTCCTCTAGCAAAACCAACATAATGGAAAGACTCAATGCAGGATAATCTGTGAAAAGAACTGGGACAGAAACACAGAAAGACAAGTAAAAAACTTAAGAAGATACTCATGTTTATTATCTGATTTACATTTGACAAAGCAAAGGTAGGTGCACAAAGAGTTGTTGGCCGAAGTCAAGCCCTAGATATCCAACAAGAGTGTTTCCCTGGCTGCCCTCGAGGGCACTGAAACACCAGCCCTCCAGCTGCCCTCTGCAATGCAATCACCAGCTTGTAGACACTGGTGTTGCACTCGAAGTACAGGTCTGTGGGCCTCTGACATCCGAGGAGTGGACCATTAAACACTTGAGAGCTCTCGTTCCGGGTGTCGAAAGTCAGTATTAGCAACCAACTAGGACTAATTACGTACTAGAATGGTCAGGAAAAAAGAACAGACTTTGAATACTGTATAAAATACACCTTTTCTAGAGAATGAGCTCTCATTTTGAGCTGTCTCTTTATTTCCTCCCTTTGCCCAAGTCTGTTCATTCATGTCAAATCAAGGACATAAAGTATAAAATGTTTTAAAAAACTACTTTAACGATGGTCATGAAGTTCTCCCTAAGACGCATGCCTAAGGCTATTTACATAAGATTTGGGATCATCATAATTCAGGAAAACTTTTCATTCTGAGCTCACAAAGGTATCCCTCCTATAGATAGTAGGATACTCAGAAATACCTGAGGTATAATCACTGAGAACCTTCCTGAAGGAGAAAAAAAAGATTAGATTTCCTATACTGGCATAAAAGTACATACAGTTGATACTGAAATACCAAGATGTGACAGGACTAAAGTTTAACAGATAAGCTGAGGAGAAACTTCCTACAAGGCTCCAGGGCTTCTTACTATACTTTGCACAGCTTTGTTATAATAGAGATTCTCAGGCCGTACCAAAAATGATTTTAGGTGGAAGCTTTAAAAACGGCAAACCCCAATCTCAAACAGGTTCATCTAGAGACAAGCATGCGCCAGATACAATCATTATGTTTAAGGCGGAACAGTAACATCAGTCCAATTTTCGAAAATTTAAGTCTGGGTCTCTTTAATTAGATGTGCTTATTTCGCTGTGAATATGCCCTCGCCCTGCCTCCAGAGTGATCATTTTAGCATCAGTTATAAAAAAAAGTATAGTAATTATACAGAATACTCCAAAAGCTATTTATAGCTATTTATGTAAGATACACAAATCTGATAATTTAACACTTTGTGCTACTCTCTGGCCCTACATTTTTCTGCTTCCTGATGTTTCTTGGAAACTGGCAACAGGAAGATTACTTTCTTAGAGAATAAATAAAAAGCTTTAAGAATTGGCTAAAATAAGCACCCCAGAGTCACTTTAGGAAATAGAGACTCAAATACAATTTAAAAAAATAATGAATTGGAATATTCTGGAAATTTAAACATCTTTAAATACGGAATTCTTCTGGTTAGTGCCTACCATATTCAGGGACACTTAACATTCGCTTATGGAGCTGCTGGAATCCTTTCTGAACATGTTATGTAGGAAGGTCTGCTGACCTCAGCATGACTGACAGAAGGGGAGAGGACACTTTCAGTTTTTGTTTTTAAGAAATTTAGAAAAGTTTTATTAAGCTTCTATAAAGCATGGTAAACTCACACATTCTTACTACTGCATACATGTTGGTTTTTCTACCCTTTTGGGCACATAGCTCTTCATGTAGGAGAGGCATCTCAAGAGGGGAAAGGAAGGACCCTCTTCAGGTATGAGAATAGGTGTATCAATGAACAAAAGGAGCAAGACTCTCATCAAGAATTCTTCAGAAAACTGACTTCTGTTAAGTCAGAGGGAATGAGCAAAACATTCGCAAATTAAGCTCCAAAAAGATCAAGTAATATGCCTCCCACTTTCAAAAACAAAATAATTAGCCCCCTCCCTCATCTCTTCTCCATCATGCCTTTCATATAATGGTATTTTAATCTAAACTGTACGGTGTAGAGAAAGCCATGTCATCTGACGAACAGACCTTGATGAGCAACGTTCAGTGTAACAGATCTGTTTCTTCCCAATTCACAGCCTTGTGTCACACTGCTGAATGCTGAAACCTAATCCATGAGTTTCACTTTGCCAATTCACAGAATTTGTAAAAAAAAAAAAAAAAAAAAAAGGAATCCCAGAAAAAAAGCAAAAGCTTTGACCTTCCCATTAAAAAAGTTCATTCTCTAATTCTACAGATACCAAGAAAAAGGCAGATGTGCTTTAATTTTACATTAAAAAAATCACAATCTGAAAGCAAGCACCTGGGTTTTACTTTTAGCTTATAATAATTTAATATGCCTGAGAATTTTTGTGCAAATACACGTCATCTTCAATGAAAAATATGCATAGCACTTTGGAAAAACTTTAGTTGCAACTAACTCTCCCCACGAAAAAACAGACAGACATAAATACACAACATTCCCTAATTCCTATTGATTGCACTTCTGGTTTAACCCCTTCCAGCCTCCAAGGACATAAAGACATGTAATTGTGTTCATATGCCTTGGCCACTGTCCTTATCTAAAAGGATAAGGATATTCTGAAAACAAGTATCCTTGGTTCCAACTTACCCATATTTTCCTTCTTAAAGTAAATCCTTCCTACCCCCCATTCATGTTGGTTTTTTAGAGGTGTTGTATAAAAGCACACATTTAAAAATGAACTTTTATTAATCACAAATACAAAAGGAATTTGGGTGGCATTTGGGCTCCCAGTGGCTCAAAGGCTTGAAAACAGAAAGCAAAAGGGAGTTTCCACTATTGATTTTATGAAAAGGATAAAATTCCTTGTTTGCTACTGCTGTGTACATACCATTTGATGGATATGTAATTTAAGCAGACTGTAACAGGGGAAAACATAAGAGCCATCCCATTTGTCTAAGTAACAGATGGGGTTTAGCTCAGCAACCCTGCTGTTAGCTTTTTACAGGCAATGGTCAAAGCTGCCCCCTTTCCCTTCCCATCTCCTAACCTGGGTTCTTGCTGCTTTTGCTTACTAGAAGTAAATGTGCTAGCAAGTTCAGTTAAAACTGGTATATTTTGATATTACTGAATTTATTGTCCAGTCACTCTTTATTCTCAAGATAGGAACACTCAACTGAAGAAGTACATTAAACCCTTCCTCCTTATCTGCCTCCAAACACTCATGACCCATTCACTTATACTTTCAGTTTATTAGACCTCATTCATTAGGCCTCGTCCCAATTCTGTTTCCATTCTTCCACTTTCCCCTTTCCACATTCACAACCCATCTGCGACATTCTTTGTCTCTCAGTCAGACCAGACTACATGTATCAGTGCAAATCTATCCTTCATGTGCTAATTTGTCTAAGAGGTCAGTTAACTGCTGAACCTCAGTCTTCCTTCAGGATATCCATTTTCGGTGAGGTTGTGCAAACTGGGGTGCCCAAGCTACCCATCATGACTGGAAGACTCTGATTCCTCCTCAATCCACTCAATAAATTGCTACCTGAATTTAAATAAACAGCAGAGTCTGGTCTTTGAAGACCAATTTCTGTCTCTTGGCTTCTTCCATTTTCCTGTGTGTCAGGGGTCTTGATCACTCTGGCTATCCCCAGTCTCTTCAGCCTGTCCACTAAGTTCATCTTCAACTGGCCAACATCAGGAGGGTTCCGGGTAGGTCTCAAACCATACATCTCCTGGAGGAATGTTTCAGCTGGTCGGGAGGCCAAAAAATTTTCGGAGAGATTCACTCGAGGCTCAAAGGGCAAAGGAGAAGGGCAAGGTGAGTGAGATGGTGAATTTGGTGGTGTAGAAGGAATAGCCAGGGCTTTAGGGATAGGCTGGAGGAGGGGGCTCTCTGAAACTGGGCTGTGATACACTTTAGCAGAAATGCCTCGCTCCTGTAGAAGTTTGGCCAAGCTCATGGTGCTACTGAAGGTTATAGTGGAATCTCGTCGGTTCGTAACAGATTCACCGATGCTGAGTCTATAGGACATAGCAGGAGAATTGACTGCTGTGTTTGATGAACTGCTACCACTACTTCCGCAGGATAATGAAGGGAACCCAGAGCTTTGGGGGGGGAAAAAAGAAAGAAAGAGGAGAGAGTGTTTAATAATAAAAAGTAATTTCCAAGTCAGCATTTAAAGTAATTACATTAGTTATCCGTAGTAAATATAGAGCAACAGGCAATACATCAGTAACTGTACTCTGTGGAAAGATCTGAGTAAGAATTTTGATATGTTACTTCAGTGACCGGTTAATTATTTGTAACTTGTAACTAAGTCACTAACTCATTGAAACATAGGATATTAGCAAGTTTACTCTTAGAGAACTTTATTCTTAAATTATAACTCAAAGTATGTCTTTGGGAATATGAATAAATTTTATGATACAAATCAAAGAAATTAAAATATTACAGAAAGTAGCCAGAAATTTTTATTTTTATATATTCATCCCATAAAGTGAAATACACCAGAGACAATAACCCATGAGCCAATAATTGTCCAACTTTTTAGAAAATACAATCTTTTATATTAAACCTAAGATGCTCTTCTAAGGAGAAATTGTTTTCTTTTTAATCTTTCAATTTTATATTACTAAGAACTCATAAAAGTTGAAATTGTTAAAATTTCCATTTTTAAGAATGTTAATTCCAAACAGTAGTAGTATAAGGATATCCATGAAACACATTTTTCTTAACCTTAACTTCAAACATGTTTTTGTGGGAAAATAAAAATAATTAAAAGTTTTGACAAGTATTAGAAACTTTCTTATTCTGTGTTTTGTTAGAAAGAAAAAAAAAAAAACTAAGAAATCGTGTACTCAAGGAAATGGTGATAGAGCAGAGAAGGAACTTCTTTAGCCAATTTCCCTCCCTTGAGCTAATGTTACCAGTATCTAATAGATAAACTTCCACTTTAACACAAAATACTCAGTATATCAAGATAACAAAATCTTTAATGATTATAAACAAAGTTATTATTAAAACAATTTATTAAATAAACTTCCTGAAGTACCAACTGGTATGAAAGAAACAGACAACAAACAAGTTTGGCTCTGTGGTTAAACAAATCCAACTAAGAACCTCTAATCTGATGCAGTCTATAGACTATACTCCCAGTTTTCCACCCCCCTGTTCCTATGTAACTGCAGAATAGACTGTCTTTTCCCAAACTGTACACTTCATATGGTATCAACGTGTACTGAGAGTCCTCCCAAGAACCAATTTTATAAAACTTGTTATCTTGTTGACATAAGAACAATGGAGAAAAATTGGAGATATGCCTGTTCATTACAGACTTTATTGAGATCTTTACTGGATAAAACCCAAATGCTTCCCTAAATAATTGATTTGCTCTTACATACATTGTGAATCATAATCTTACTTCCCACCACTTTGGCAGGTAGAAAGTTAAGACTCAGATATATGGCTCACACCAGCAAGTATGTAAGACTTTATATTATACTTTGTATACTAGTTTTATTATTCTATCCATTTTATATCCTTACTCTTGATTCCTCTATGCTTCATTTTTCTTTACTACTCCTAGTTAACATTATCCCAATGTTGTATGTGCTTTTGAAAACCACCTTAGATTCTTTTGAGAATCGGTAGGACAGAAATAGCAGCCTTGCCCAGAGGGTTCTGGCCTTTGTCCTCAGCTTCTGGGAGGTAATCTCTGCCGTGTCTGATATACACGTATTTGTTTAGGATGAAGACAGGCCATACTAGATCTTGGGGTGAGCCTGTCCACACCCAATAGTTTTAGGGTGGGGGTTAGCCATGCCAGAGAGAACAATCATGTGATTTAGGGTGGGGGCTTCAGGTCAGTGGACCTGGAGGTGAGCTCAATTGTATAGGCAATCAATCAATAAATCAATCAATCATGACTATGCACTGAAACCTCAATAAAAAATCTGGACACTGAGGCTTGCATGAGCTTTCCTAGCTGGCAATACTCTGCATGTACTATCACACATCGATGCTAGGAAAGTAATGAATCCTAAGGACAAGGAAAACTTCACGTGGAACCCTCTCAGACTCTGACCTATGTCTCTTTCTTTGATAATTTTAACCTGCATCCATTCCCTATAACAAACAGCAACCATGAGCATAATAGCTTTCAGTGAGTTCTGTGAATCTTTCCAGCAAATTATCAAACCAGGGAGTGGTTTTTGGAACACCCTGAACTTGAAGAACTTGCAAGTGGTGTCAGAAGTGAGGGCAGTCTTGGGATGCCTGAGTGGCTCAGTCGGTTAAGTGCCTGCCTTTGGCTCGGGTCATGATTTCAGGATCCTGGGATCAAGTCCTGCATCGGGCTCTCTGCTCAGTGGGAGCCTGCTTCTCCCTCTGCCTGCCGCTCCCCCTGCCTATGCGCTCGCTCTCTCTTTCTGACAAATAAATAAATAAAATCTTAAAAAAAACAAACAAACAAGTGAGGGCAGTCCTGTGTTGAGGACTGGTCCCTCAACTCCAGTAGTTTATCTTACTCTGGGTACAGTTGCGGCTGGGTCATTTGCTACCTCTGCCTTTGGACCAGTCACCTAAACTATCTATGCCTCCGTTTTGCACTTACACAATACATACTCACTTGACCCGCCAACTTCAAAGAGTTACAATGATCAAAGGAGAAGATACAATGTGAAAATATCCTAAAGACAAATGACCACAGAACATTAAAATTCTGGGAGTTAAAAAGAAAGTAATTTTTAAAATAAATTTATGAAAACATAGTTAAGGAAATAAGTTTTAGGCCTCAAATTGCCCAGACCCCTTACCTGGGGGTAACCTGAGTGATATCAGAAGGATGCAATATCCTACAGGTGGTGAAGGTGAATGTCGAGTTTGTGCATGACAGACACTTGCCTGGGTTTGAGGTTGCAACTGAAGTAGAGATTTTAATGGAATCAAACAAAATTGAAAGACTAGGTTAATGATGTAAAACATTCATCACTATTTATTAATTAAGCATTAGTCAAGGGTCTTTCGTACAAAAATCACCAAATTTGGAAATGAAATATACATAAATATTGTATTAGTATCACCTGGATAGTATATAGCTGAATGCTTCAATACTTTAAAACTGTAATTCAGAAGGATTAAAAATAGGTTAGAGATAAGAGAAAAACATATTCTGAAAAAATACATTAATCTCCCCCACCCCCGCCCTGCCCCCAACAAGATCTAGTCATTCAGTCTTTCTAGCCAAACCATCTACTACAACAGTTCTCCAAGTGTGGTCTGCAGACCCTGTGGGAATCCACAGGTCACAGGTCAGAACTACTTTCATACCAATGCTAAGATGTTATCTGCCTTTTTGACTGGGTTGGCATTTGTACTGTTAGTACGAAAGCAATGCTGAGCAAAACTGCTGACTCCTTAGCACAAATCAAAGCAATGGCACCAAGCTATAGCAAGTAAAAACTACTTATTAAATCTTGACCCTGTATCTTAATATTCTGTGATTAAATGGGAAGTAAGCATTAAGCACTCTGCTGCATACCAAGATACAATGGTTATTCTAAAGGAAAAGCAAATGGGCAAGGGAGTTGAAATTTTTTCATGGAATACTACTTTTACTTGAAAGAACAGCTAACAAACTACAGTTATTCAGGCTTGGCTATCTGGCAGGAAGTTTCTTGGAAATGAAGGTAGTGAGCCTATGTTTTCAATAAAAATAGCTTACAGGATTTGCTATCAATGACAAAATTTCACCTTTCAAGTGAAAATTAAGAGTTCTGGAGAACTCATATCCACCCTTGAGAGCTTTAAAGAAATACTAAAAAATACTAAAAAGATATATCTGTGAGATACATAGTGATATTAATGTAATTTTAATATATTATATAATGAAATGTGTCAACATTTGGAAGATCTGCATAACTCAGTGAACCAGTGTTTTCCAAATGACGAGTGCATGATATTACAAAATCATGCACGGGTAAAAGATGCATTCAAAGTGTAGGATAGACCCACAGATTTTGTAACTAAGTATGAAAAGTTCACCGATAGGTTTTCGGATTCCACATTGCTTTAATGCTTAAAGAAACTACCACTTACCAAGTTTTGGTGTAATGTCAAAGAATTATCTGTAAATACCTGAAGAGGCTATTAAAATACTCTCTCCTTTTACAACTACACATCTGTGAGCCTGCATTTTCTTCGTACTCTTTAAACAAAGCAACATATGATAACAGACTGAATGTAGAAGCTGTATGAAAATCCAGCCATCTTCTTTTAAGCTATAAATCAGTGACCTGCAAACTTGTAAAACAAAACCATTCTTCTCACTACTTAAATAGCTATTTTCACAAAACATATTATTTGTGTTAACATGTAATTATTATTTTTAAATGAGTTAATAAATATTTTGATTATTTCTCAGTTTTGATTTCTAATATGGCAAATATCAATAAATACAACCCACAAAGACAAGCTGTCTGGCATTCTCAATGATTTTTAAGGGTATAAAGAGATCCTGAGCCCGAAGGGCTTAGGAACCACTGACTGAATCGATTTTTCTCTGACTCAGGCTGGCTAGGAGGTGGTGAAAGTGAGAAAGGCCACTGTTGCTAGAGATCTTTCTTCTCTTCAAGACTGAGTGCATTCCAGTTAGATTTAAGTAGAGGTGGTCAATGGCCATCCTGGAAGTCAGAATGCAGAATTACCAGACCACACCCACCAAGCACTGCTCTTACCTGTAACGGGACCACTGGCTGAAGTAACGGCTGGAAGGAAGATTCCCGTTACTGGTTTGGATACTGAAGGTTTCTCTTCCACTTGAAAAGTGATACCTTCCTCTTCATCCTCTTCTAAATCCGAGAGGTGATAGATGGCATCCTTGGGCAACTGGGTAAAGCCTTTAGTGATGACACCTGGTCGTGGGTCAAGAATGGTTCCTAAATTTGGTTGAGCAAGCTGCTGCCAGTGCTGCAAAGTTTGTGATCCTGAATGTGCAAGACCAAACCAAACCAAACCAAACAAACAACAACAAAATCTTAGAAGGCACATTTTAAACTTCCCACAAATTTCAATCTTGAAACATAGGCTAAAATCATATGTGCAAAAAAGTAAGGATAATAATAAAACTACTTTTTTAGTCTTAATATTTTAGTAAAATTTATATAAAGTTCTCTGTGACAAGATGCTAAAGGTATGGATAATAATCTTTCTTTTTCGAAAGGAAAGTTGAAAAAAGGATATCTAAAGCAGGGGTGAAAGAGTCAAGACAACAGCCTTAATGCTGTTGCTTGCTGAAGCAGGGAGGAGTGAGGAGAAGGAAGACATGCACCCTGGAGGTGGGGCTGTATCGTCCCAGGTGACAAAAATCAATACTTCCTTGGCTTGGAAACTATGCTTATAAACTTTGAAGTCAAAAGCCAGGCTGCTAGATTGAAAGACACCTGAATTTCAGTGTTTTATTTTTTTTGTATTCTTCCCCACCCTGCTCATGACTCTTCTTTCCCCAGGCTCTCCAGGGAGAGTAGAATCGTGAAGGAGAACTAAAAGGAGGATATATCCCCGTGGTTCCTGTCTAAGAAACCTGGTGAAAGACCAAGCACCTGCACTGTCTGATTATGTCACTACAGACATTTCACCCTAGAGTGGGCACCTCTGACAAATACCTGCACTGATCGTTAATGTATGAAACTAACTTACAGAACCCTTGAAGGGTACTTAGAGATTACCTACTCAAAATTTTGTCTAAGGCAGACTCCTTTATGATAATAACAGAATCATTTGAAGGTAATTGGTAGTCCTTAAAACAAATTTATTTTGGGGGTGCCTGGGTGGCTCAGTGGGTTAAAGCCTCTGCCTTCGGCTCAGGTCATGATCTCGGGGTCCTGGGATCGAGGACCGCATCGGGCTCTCTGCTCAGCGGGGAGCCTGCTTCCCCCTCTCTCTCTGCCTGCCTCTCTGCCTACTTATGATCTCTCTCTGTCAAATAAATAAATAAAATCTTTAAAACAAAACAAAACAAATTTATTTTGAATTCAAGTTCTATCTTAGGAGGGAAGAGAAACTGAAAGGAAATTATTAAAACTGGGAAAAAAAAACAAACCATCCCTGACCCACATATCTTGAAGTAAATGACACTTTCTGGGTAAAGAACTCTTTTTTGAAAAGGAAGGTAGAGATGAAGTATTACATCTATATTATTTTTATTTATTTATCATATCCCATTTATTTTACCATGAAAACTGCTGTCAATGATATATCTTAGCTAAGGACAGGAAAGGATGTTCCTCCTTCCTCACATTTATATTAAAAACATACTGATGGCAGATGACTTGGAGAAAGCAGACCTCTTCATTCTTTTTCCATAAAGTACTATAATGGACTTAAACCACACAAATGAAGTTTAGGGGTAATAAAGGTATCTCCTGCACATAGTCCTCTTATAATTACAAGTTCAATTCCAGGAAAGAGAAAGGCTGATAAGCAACGTGGCTTAAGAATGGCACTCACTCTAGCAGACATATGAAAAAATGTTCATCATCATTAGCCATCACAGAAATTCAAATAAAAACCACACAGATACCACCTTACACCAGTAAGAATGGCAAAGATTAACAAGACAAGAAACAACGAATGTTGGAGAGGATGTGGATAAAAGGGAACCCTCTTACACCGT
>JAPYYM010001921.1:0-12888 GCA_028534135.1 Potos flavus
TGCATTCCTCTTCAGGTCCTAAAGCTACCTGTGCGTGAATATGATACAATAGGATGAGCTCCCGAGCATCTGCAAGGGGAGGGGCGGGGAGCACAGACTCCGGGATCCGGGAGGCATCCCATCACCATGGCAACTGACTAGCCCCAGGGAAGGGGGCGGATGCCAGGCTTTGCTTGAGCCTCTGCGTCTGGGGGGACACACATCACACAGGGGCAGCTGCGGGCGCGCACACAGTTTTCCTGCTCGTCCCTACATCCTCGGCTCATCTGAAACGAAAGGTCGAGACATGAAAACCAAACTGAACGAAAAAACGGAAAGGGGAACTTTGCGGAGGTCCAGGCGCGTCCGAAGCCCCAGGCGGCAGCCGCTAGCTGTGACAGAGGCAGTCTCCGGGCTCGGGAGGAGAGCGGGGTTTTAGGATTTTTTTTAAGCGATGCTTAAAGCCCAAGGGGCAACGGGAGGCGTGGGTCAGAGACAGGGAGGAGGAGAAGGACGTGGGGACGGGGACGGGGAGCAGGGAGGGAGAGGGAGACAAGGGACATGCCAGCAGCTTAGCCCAGCGATGCCTCAAGCACGTGCTGGAAACGGCACGCGGACATGCATGGAAGCACACATCAGCCACCATGCACGTGGAAGGTCAGCATCATGCACACCAAGGGACAGCCGTCCAGAGCGGCGCTCTGTCCAAGCAGGCCACCATCCATGCCGTTGGCCGTTGGCCGCTCCAAGCCGACACAAGAAACCACAAACACGCACGTCGGCCACGAGCCCACGCCCGAGACGGCTCTTAACCAGCGTACGCCATTGGCAAAAAAGCCACATGAAACTCTTAGGAACACTGCCAAATCTCCAGGAATAAAGGACAGATCCACCAAATTTCGTTGGCCACGGATACCGTTCCGGGCGTCAGCTCCGAATGTGATCCTAAAAAGCACGTCAGTGAATCTACAGCAAGACTCCTAGTATTCGATGGATGTATCTCCCCGTGCAGAGGGCACCCACTTGACGGAGACCAACCTTCATGCGCAACTCAACAGACCCTACAAAAGTCAACGCAATGACAAGGTCCTGGAAAAGCACCCTCCATAGAAACACCCACTCTTGTAGAACAACGGTTTTCCCCCCAAACCATGGTTTCTTCAAGCACTGGGACACACCATGGCCACATCTTTCTTGGGAAATGTGCACGCTCACAGCTCCACATGGGTATGTCCTTCTTTAAACCACCACCCCAACAAGAAAACCCACCAACAGTCCTGCACGAGCTCCCCTGAAAGGTCTAGGATGTTCACGATCCCAACACTTCAATTCTAGCTCTTCGTAAAAATGTGCCTTGGAGACAAACACCGAGTTCATCGACTAATAGGTCGAGAGCACAAAAATCTCTCTTTACGGACACGAAAGAGATGCTCACTCTCCTGTGATATCATCCTGGGGTTTATGGAAAACAGCACCTAATTTTCTTTGTCTTATGGGCATTTTATGGCTACAGACAAAGGTACCTAATGACTGAAATCAGAACTACCAGCTTCTTTCCTTTGTTGTGTTTTTGGGGGATTTTTCTGACATTTTCTTTGTGCGTCTACATCAGCAAAGATCATAAATCCCATAAAAACTAGAAAGCAAATCGAGATTGTAAAGTCGTCCCCAATGTTCAGCTGGCTCATGACGAATGAGAGACTATACGAAATTCTGGGTAAATGAATTTAGCTAGCCGCCCAGGAGCATATGTTGAGTCCCGGACTGCCCCAAGCCCATTCTTCAGGAAGGATGCTGTTATTTTTTAAATCTGTGAATTCAACTATTTCTACCTGGGGAATTTCCTGCTTTCACCCCATTAGGAACACAAGGTTGCACACAAAGGCCAAGACCCAGGAATGGGGTACAGAAGGATGGCGAACACTTGGTTTTCCAAGTTCCTAATCCCATTCCAAGTACAGGACAATGTCAAGTTCATTACGATTCTTGGGTCCTTCCCCAAACCCCTGTGCCTGGGCATATGAATGTCAGATTGGCATCGTAACATCCAAGGGGGTCATAGATCACAAACCCAAGGTGACAGAAAGGCTTTGCAGCTCCCGAATCCAACTGGATTTGGAAATCCACATTGGATTTGAGAGTCACCTACAGATTTTCAGAAAACCGTTGTTCCCAGACTTCCCAGGCACCCTTCCCTAGCAGGCATGCCTTCCTCCTTTCCTGGCCGGGCGTCATGCTCTGAGCTGAGCGTTTTCAGAGAGGGGAGCAGAAATCAAGTCTCTTTGGGCATGTCCTTGACCTGGGTTCTCTCTCCACGTGGGCATGTCCTTGACCTCGGCCATCTATCCATTTGGACATGCTGGATACTCAACATTCAGGCAACCGAGCACGGTTTCCTGAGCGCCCCTGATGGAAGGCGCCCGGTCGCACGTGGGAAATAGACATAATGAGGCGCGCATCGCTTCGCTGCAAGGAGAGGGATGCCATACAGCTGCTTATGTTAATCCCCGAACCTACGAGCCGTTTGGAACTTTCAGTTTCGGGCTACAAACAGAGTCTGTGAATCTAAAAATCTAGAATGACAGGAGAATAAGAGTAGACTCCCTCCCTATAGTCAAATTTTGTATCACCATCTACTCAAATCTTTTGTGAATTTCCCTAGCGTCCTCAGGCAGTGGTCCTTGAAGATGAGGGTCAACGGCTAAGTATGAATCCGGACTTGAAACTACAGGTGGGTTAAGAAGTTCAGACATCATGAGGCCCCATCCACAGCCCATGGGACCCCTGAAGCCCTGTTAGAGTCTACCCCTCGTGTTCATCTCACAAGAGGGAAGGCAAGACTTAGAGAAACCCAGAGATGCAAGAACATGAGCCATGTTCAAAATAGAACTTACGGACTTCGGGGCAAATACTATGTAATTCAGGGACTTTTGCTTGTACGGTACCCAAACACCCAACGATGGCGTTCCAGTCCCTATGTTGGTGGGTGTGACACCCTCCGTATTCCCCTATAAATTTTATATCCCACCCCAAAACCCTCACGAACACCTGTCAGTACAAGGTGGCCCCAGAAAGGCAATCAGCTGCCCTGCATTTCGATTTTAATTCCCTTGGTTGGAGAAAACAATATGGCGGCCCCCTCGGCCATCGCTCTTGTCACGAGGCGGATGAGGATGACCACAATTATAAAAAAGGATGAATAAACATTTCCAAAAGCTAACATTTCTCCAACCGACCTGTCAAGACTTTCACACACCACCCTATGAATCCTCACAAAAGTCCTGTGGTGTGCGGACGATCATCTCCCCCCCTTTAGAGACGGAAAAACCCAAAGACAGCGGTGGTTAGTGACGGGCAAAATTTGCACAACTCCACACGGGTGGCGCTGGAATGGAACCTACAAGTCCGATCCCGCTAGCCCAGCGATGTCGAACTATCGGCCGCCTCCCACGTGTCTCAAGCCAACGGGACTTCTGGATTGTTTTAGTTTTGAGAAAGCACAGCTTCCAAGTTAGCAAGGCGCGGAGGGCAGGAAGCGGCCGCAAAAACCTTACCGTTTTCTTTGAAGCACAACTTTTTCTTCTGGTAGGCGATGAAGCTAGAGATCGCTCCGGCCACGGCCACCACGACGGCCCCAACGATGCCGGGGACTACCCCCGGGGAGTCCGCTGTGGGAAGGAGCACACGGCACCGTGACCGGGAGCGTTCGTGGACAGCAGACGACCCACAGGACGGGTGGCTGGAGGCCCCGCCCACAGGAGAAAGGTGGGACTGAGCGTCAAGACACAGGGTCCCAGGGTGACCGTGGGGGAACCCCCACTCCTGAGCCTTGACCAACTCCCAACGCCGCTTCTAGTTCGTCTGCCTGACACAAAGCACCAGCCATCCGGCTCCCCGAAAGTCCCACCTGGAACGGGAATTCATTTGACTACACATAGCGCTTCCAACGCAAAACAGGTTTCGGGTGGACGACATGCCTTGCCTCCTCCCATCCCTACGGCCAGCGCGGGGGGGGGGGGTCCTAGCAGTTCGAGGCAGACGCTCTCAGCTCACAGCGCGTGGTGCCCGTCACGCAGCGGGATGTCCCGGACATCATCCTCTTCACACATTGTCTGAAAACCAAAGCCGCTGACCCCCGTTGCTACTTTCACTTGATTTCCCGGGATGTGGTTTCCAAGCACCATCGGTAACTCTCACACCACGCGTATCTCTGCCACGTGGACAGCTATTTCTAAGCGTGGCGGCTGCACAGGACATCCCACTCCGTGAGTCAGTCGAGGACGGTGTGATGGTTCGTTGCGTCCCTGAGCCCTGGGCTCGGGGGTGCCCAGACGACTGGGAAAACATTCCTTCGGGGTGGGTCCACATGGATGTTCTCAGAGAAGATTAATGTTGGTATCTACAGACTACGCGAAGCAGGTGTCTTCTCCAGGGAGGATGGGCACGAGTTCATCTGTAGGGGGCCTGGACCGAGCAGAGCGTAGAGATGGGAATCCATCTTCATCTGCCCTCGGCGTGGGCACTGCTAGTTCTCGATTTGAGACTCAGGAGGGGACTTGCCCTCCCAGCTTTGCTGGTTCCCAGCCCTCTGGACAGGGACTGAAGCACACCAGTGCCTCTCCTGGTCCTCCAGCTTGCGCTCCGCGGATCACGGAACTTCTCAGCGTCCACAGTCATGTGGGACAATTCCGTATCATCGATCAATCTCTTTCCGCATATCTATCCCTACATCTGTATCTAGATAGATCCCCATGGGTCTGTCTGTCTGGGGAACCCCGGGTAATATAGATGGGTTAGGGTTAGGGATCTTAGGGCGCTGTGGGAAGATGATCTTTGGGATGACACAGCCAACACGACACGTTTGGTCTTGACCCCTGCGTTCCACTTTTCTCAACAGTGCATCTAAGAAACCCAAGACATCAGAAACCACGTGTACATACCCTGTTCCCCACCGTCAGGATTTTGGCTTCCCCCGCCGCCACCGCCACCGCCTCCTGCAAGGGAGAAACAGGCTCGTAGACAGGTCGTGTTGGGAAGATTTTTGGCAAAGAAAACCTCATCCCAAAGATCAACTCCCGGGACCTTGCATTGGGAAGGAACTCAGAGAGTCCTTCCCTTTTGTTGCGTCCCTACTTGGCTAACCATATCATCGGACTTGCTCCCATTTGCCTGACGCTAAGGCTCAGCTCCTGACTCAAACCACTCCTCCCGTGGCGGGCTGCAGGACGGCCGGTAAGTCCTGGGTGCCTCACGGACTCTGCCCCCTCGTCCTGGGCTGGGGAGAATCCCACTCAGGGCCTTGGAGCCCACCGGAGACGCGACCCATGACTATGGGGTGACCCAAGGCACAGTCCTGTTGACTTCCAGGATACGTACTTGTGACCCCTTGAACAATGCAAGAGGATGAGGAGAGCCAACCCACTGTGCATGCAAAAATCCATATACAGCCTTTGATTCCCCCCTAAATTAATTACTTACTTAATAACCTATTGTTGACTGTTGGCTTACTGATTACATAACAATTGATGACACATATCTTGTACGTTCTCCGTATTATATACCGTACTCTTTTTTTTTTAAAGATTTTATTCGTCAGAGAGAGAGCACAAGCAAAGGGAGAGGCAGGCAGATCAGCCGAGGGGGAAGCAGGCTCTCTGCCGAGCAGAGAGCCCGATGCGGGACTCGATCCCAGGAACCTGAGATCATGACCTGAGCCGAAGGCAGCCACTTAACCAACTGCGAGCCACCCAGGCGTCCCATGTATACAATTACAATAAAGTACTCTTACAATAAAGTAAGCTAGGGAAAAGGAAAAGAACATGTGATTAAGAAAACCATAAGAAAAAAAAAGAAAGAAAATCATAAGGGAGAGAAAATACATTTACGAGACCATATCGTATCTATCGAAATAAATGGACTCATGCAGACCAAACCTGTGTTGGTCAAGGGTCAACTGTAAGCATATATTAAGACAAGCCACATGTAAATATAATAAATATGAGTATAGTCTAACTACTATAAATACATACATTATTATGGTATTGTACACCTAACTTTTTATTTATTTACACGAGATGTATTATATCTAATACTGCTTTGGACCCTACTCTAACCTAAGGTTTTAAAGAGAGAGGTGGAAAATCTGCTTTCATTTCTACATTCACTAAATAATAGAGCACACGTCATTGATGACACCCAATAGTCACCGAAAATAAACAGATGATTGGGATGTTCAGGAGATGTCTGAGAAATGTGCGATCAGCCTCATGCATATGGCGGGTAGCTCCCTGAACCAATAAGCATATATTGTCTTAATATATGCTTACAGTTGACCCTTGACCAACACAGGTTTGGTCTGCATGAGTCCATTTATTTCGATGAATACGATATGGCCTTGTAAATATATTTTCTCTCCCTTATGATTTTCTTTCTTTTTTTTTTCTTATGGTTTTCTTAATCACATGTTCTTTTCCTTTTCCCTAGCTTACTTTCCCTAGCACAACTCCCAGGGACCAGCCTCGGTGGGGCAGGTCTGACGGTCCACATCCTTGATGTATCTACAAATGGCGGAGATGGGAAGAGATTTCCAAGCAGCTGACTGTGATTTCACTGAGGGTAAGACTGTAGACCCTGACGTCATTGTGTACAGCAGGTGGGTGACACGGAGAAAAGAGAAGTCATAACTCTACCTGTATCTGAAGCTCCATCAATGAGATCGGAATCTGAAAAGCCACCTAGGAGACAAAAACACAGTGTCACCTGCCACGTTGGGACTGTCAGGAGGGTCTCGATATCTTGGAGTGCAGGAAAACACCATTAGAATCAAAAGCAGATCTGAGGCAGGGGGAATCCAACAAGGGCCCTGCTTTATAGAAGAAATCCTTTGAATACGCAATGACAACTGAATTCCCAATTCTATTTTAAAACTCCTGATATTAGGCTTACCAAAAACTCTGCTAGGAAACCGGAAAAAAGATACCAAAAGAAATGGAAAGCATACGCCAATCTTTTGGATAAATACAAATAAAATCATCCCAAAGGGACGGGTCTGATACAAATTCAGCGCCCTAATGGCCCTGTTTTCACTCTTCCCGTTATGGGTGGGGCATGTTTGGCCCACCTCTTGACTTGGCCCAAGTCTTGACTCTGGACCGAGCCACATGACTTAAATTTGGACAATGCTAAGTTGGCGAAATGGGAGCCAAGTCAATATTCTAAAATAGCCTCTGCTGGAGTTGATGCTCTTGCCCCTTGAGAGGGGCTCCTAAAAGCTAGTGGCGGGGAGTGGGAGACACCTAAGGGAAACCTTAGTCATCGCAGCTGAGGTCACCCAGACGAGGCAACGCCAGAAGACCCACCAGCCGACCACAGACATGTGACAGTCATGCCGAGATCAGCCACGCCTGGCCCCAAACTCGTGACACATAAATTATTTTTTTAAGATTCTGTTTATGTATTTGAGAGACTGAGAGAGAAAGAGAGCATGAGCAGGGAAGAGAATGTCAAGCAGACTCCATGCTGAGCACAAGCCAGATGTGGGGTTCGAACTCATGACCCTGAGATCAGGACCTGAGCCGAAACCAAGAGTCAGATGCTCGAGCGACTGAGCCACCCAGGCGCTCCGAGACATAACAACTAAAAAAAATTTTAAACCGCATTGGGTTCCTACATAGTTTGTTATGCACCAATAGCTAGCTGATACACATCAGATTTACGCCATCGGTTGAACAAAACCTATCATTAACTAAGTATGCTTTATTCCAGGAAGTCAAGGACGTATTTTGTAGAAAGACGTCCTTGTAGAAAGACGTAAACCTTCTCATCTTCATGAGAAAAAAAAAAAATGCTCTTATGCATTGATAAACACACGCAGTCGATGAAATTTAATATGGGTTTTCTAGCCAAGGCAAAATGATTCAAATACAAGAAAACTAGAAAGATCCCATATAAACCTAAAAATATATAGACATTTGATTTAAAAATCATTTGCAAATAATATGATAGTCTTTCATAAAGGTAAAGGATGAAGGTAAAATGATTAACAGGTAATAAGGATTCATGATTAAGTGGCCAGTGAGGAAAGATGTATGAAATTCATTTCTGCATCACAGAAATAAGCAGAAAAATAATGGGCATAAAATGTATTCACAGAAACAAATACCAACGGGGAAAAGCAATTTAGAAATAACGTTTCTAGGAACAACAATGAGCAAGGAGGACACGAAACGGAATCCAAAGCAAAAAGGTCCATTTTGCAAACGGCCGGCACTCTCCAAATTGATTTCTCGTTGGAAACCGTTCAAATGACAATAAAAGGAGGGTTTTCTTCCTCCCCAGAGGGAAGAGAGACAACGACCAAGTGAGTGTTAAATTAAAAGGAAAAAAACAGAGAGCTGAAAAGACGCAGGGAAGCCATTCGAACATAAAAGACCCCGCGGGGAAAGACACACACACACATTTAAAGACTCACTTGCCAAAAAAGCACTGTGAAAAATACACAAAGGCTAAAATAAGGGGCGGAATGTTTTCATCATAAAAGACTGAAAAGAGTATGTGTAAGTGGAAGAAGTGGGCTTCTCGACTAGGAAGGATATGCCGGTTATCCTCAAATGTAGCCCAGAGCCAGAGACACAAGCAAGCAACGCACAAAAAAGAAACCAGATGCGGCCAACGGACACGCCGAATTTATTTCCTTTAATTTGGTGGAATGGTGGAAATACATTCCACCAAAAGTCAAATCCAAACCAAAAATACCTTTTCAAAAGCGCGTTTCCCACTCCTGGGAAACCGGAAGGGCCTTGTACGGGAGAGCCCCCACGAAGCCCACTCTTCTTGGCCAAAAGGGAAGGGGTCTTACCAGAAGATCCGGGATGGCTGGGGTTTGGATGAGGCTTCGGTTTGGGTGGATTTGGTGGCCCTGGGTCGTCTGTTGGTAAAAAACATAAGCGTGGCATTTGTGAGCAGTCAGCAAAAAAAAAAAACAAAAAACCAAGAAACAAAACACATCAGTTTTCCTAGAGATGGTTTCCCAAACAGCTACAAAGTGGAGCATATCCTTTCTCATGGTGGAGATCCCCCAAACACAGCCACCTGCCCATTTCTTTCCATCATCTTCCAGCTGCCCTACTTACCTTTCAGAGAATTGGACAGTTCCAATAGTTCCATAAATTTCTGTTAGAAACTAAATCAGGCGCCTGGACCAGCTACAGAATTTGGGGGACCCAGAACGAAATGAAAATGGAAGCCACTCATTCAAATTCTGTTGAGAATTTCAATATGGCGGCAACAAACCATTCCAGCAAGGGTAGGGCTCTTGCTGAGTGAGTGCACACCGGTCATTTGCCCCGGCGAGGGTGCTCACGTTGACCTTACGCCTTTGCAAAGGCTGGAAGCCCTTTTCTTTTTTTAAATAAAAGCAAAAGCAGAGAGGAGAAAACTAGAAACCCAACAAGGGCCAACAGCAACATGCCATTCCCCGTGTGTTTGTGGTAACAACTAGTTCTGACTTGAGTGGGACAAAACTCTTGGGAACGATGATAATTTAGTGATCATAAGCAAGTCAGCCACCCAGGAGACTTCCCAAAGGTACTCACTGTGTCCTCCCCCGCCGAGGGCATCTTCCAGACTGAACCCATTGTCGTCTGCAAGGGAAACGGACCGTGAACACTGAAGACCCAGGAAGGAATTCAGCTCCCTAAACCACGGAGGAACCCGTGCCTCTCCACCTCTCTGCGAATACCAGTCTGACCCAGGTCCGAACAGAAGAGCCAAATTCTTCACCTCTCAGAGGAAAGGAGCAAGACACAAAGCAAATCCCACAAAAAGGAACGTACCCATCAATGGCACCATGCGGGCCAAGCTGGGATTCCAACTGCCCACCGAGAATCCTTTGCCGTTGCCCTCCCAACCGAAACCACCCCTCCCACATGCCAAGAGTCCTCTGTAAGGCAGACACGATGCGGTGGCCGCAGAAATGGGGCACCAGATTTAGGTGGGCACGCATCTCACTGGGACTCCCTCCACGAAATGATGGGACCCTTCCTGGTGGCATCACGGGTTTCCTTGGTATTAGGAACCCTTTCCAACTTCCTGCTACGTTAGTGACCTTGGCGGATCTGCCCAACCCAAGGCACTGAATGACCGTGACCATGCAGGTTTCAACAATCTCTTATCCAGCATCCTTTTCACTCCCGTGCTGTGCAAGGACGCGGATCTGGAAATGGGAAGTGCTATCCTTTCACTCCTGATGGGACATTGTGGCCGGGGAGCCCTGTTCCCAAACAGACCTATTAATTCCAAACAAATTCAAAAAACAAGAGTGGTAAGACCGCCATGATTTTGGCGTCAATTTTTTGTCTGGATGGCTAAGGAGCGATGGATCAGACCCTTGTTCCCAATTCCTGACTTTCATTTAAGAGGAACCTCGTCAAGAGCAGTGTCCTAGCAGCTGGAGACTGGGTTCGCTCACGGGTTCTACCGGCATCTCAGCCCCGAAAATCGCTTCTCCCACGCAACGCACATCCCAACGCAGAGCGAAACATCCAAACACAGACTGTCCGAGCGGCCCGAAAGCATCCCAAGACATGTCAGCCCCCAGTCTTGCCCAAAAAACATGGCGCCCGGTAGCCAACGTCAACGACATTGCTCCAGTAGGAACCCGTCAGCATCCAGAGCCCCCCACAGCACTCATCTCTGTGCCCGTCTACGTCTGGACCGGCTCTCGGGGTGAGCGGGAGGGTGCACGCCGCGGAGAGCTCTCCTGAAAGCACCCTCTCCCGTACGTGCCAGGCCCCTTTGCTACTTACCAGCGCTGGGTCTCTTGGGGGTTTCCGTGGGTTTCTTGTTGTCGTCTAGAGAGAAGAGACATCGAATCAGCCAGACCCACAGGTGAGAAACCGTACCAACTCCCAAGGATGCTCGATGTGCACTAAAAAAGTGGGGAGAATGTCCAAAGCACCACTCCCCCTGATTGCTCTGGAAGTGGACAGGGACTGGAGCGTGAATTCTGAGCCCACCGGGACCCCCATGGGCAGGTGCACAGCCTGATGTTGCACACGGCTTTTGCTGAGACCAAGAGCATGAGGGTCCTCCCGCTGGCTTTTCCTCCCCCATGGGAGTCCGTTGACCCCGGTACACGCTTCGATAGACTTACTACATTTAGACAAAACACTCGTCATCCGTTTTAAGACACAATTCTAATATTACATCTGTCACCTTATAAATATGAAATCTTAACAGGACTCACCATCGAGGGCATCCGACAAATCGAAATCTTGGCCTACGAGGACAGAGAGTCTGGTTACAAACCAGGAGAATAAACATGCAAAATTAAGAAGGCAATATAAAAAAAATAAACGCGGGTCCTGAAATTTTTCTGCAGTTCCTGATGTTTGAAGCAATTAGTTGGTTTTTCAAACGTCTCATGTGTTGCACATGCTCACGTTTACGCCGAAAAGTAAGACGATAACTGATGTTCGAAACAGCTAGTGATTTTAAAATTGAGCCGCAGTTCAAGCACCAGGAAAACATGGAAATTTTGCCCGTGCATCATTCATGAACAACAGACCCTCTCCAACAATGACTAACAATTTCCCGTACGGGATGGAAAACACGCCCACGGACAGAAAAATCCCATTTAGGTCCAACTTCTCTGACTACACAACCGACCTGCGTTTCTTGCAGAAGCACTAGACTACCCAGAAAAACACAGAAATTGTTTTAGGCTCGTGGGATCGCACGAACGGGGGATCTGCTGAGAGGTTCCTTGTTCTCTCTGGTCCCGAGTGTTTGGATTGAAAGCATTTGCAGGCTATGGCTAAGTGTCCAGTTCTGACAGAAAAGGCAACGTACGGACATTTCGGAGACGCCTGCATGGGCTGAGGACGCTGTCCGCAGGTCGGACGGGGACCGTGAGGTCCAGGAGCTGAGGGGACACCTGCCCCACCGCGGGAAGGGCCGGGCGCTGATCACTCCACAAGCACACGTGGGAGCCGTCTCAGCGAGGACTTGGGGTCTACTGGAAGGGACGTGGCACACAGGCGGTGCTCTATAATTGTGTCCTCTCTCACGTGTGCATGGGGCATGCACGTGCATGTATGCAGGTGTGTGTGGGGGTGGTGTGTGCATGTGGATGTGGACACATGTGCATGGTCTGCGTGTGCATGCATGTAGGGGTGTGTGTGTGTGGTGTGTGTGATGTGCACACGTGTGCATGGTCTGTGCGTGCATGTATGCAGGGCTGTGTGTTTTCTCTATGTCGATGTCAACATGTGTACATGCTTTGTGTGTGTCCATATATGCAGGTGTGTATAGATGTGGTTTGTGTGTGTGGATTGTACACATATGCATGGTTTGCATGTGGGCACGTGTGTAAGTGTGTGTGTAGCTTGTGTTGTGCATATTTGTGTAGGTCTGTGTGTGTGTGTGTGCGTGCATGTCTGTACATCTAGTGTGTGTGTGTGTGTGTGTGTGTGTGTGTGTGTTTCTACGTGTGTCCTAAGAACAGGCAGGCAGAAGCAGGTGGTCTCGGGCACAATGTGCATGGGACCCACAGCAGCCCCACTACACTTGCGTGCTCCAGACACAACACGTACCTCGTCCTGCACGCAGCAGGTGGGATTTCACCAATGTCAAAGACCCCGCTGGCCATGTGCATGAACACGCATCTGTCTACACATCTGGGGTCGTGTGTATTCATACAGAAATCCGCACCTGTTCTCACACGAGGGCATGTGTTAGGCGTGTGTATGCACTGCACGGGAGCCTGTGTCTGTGTGCACGAGGGCGTGTGTCAGGCGTGTGTACATGCACTGCACGGGAGCCTGTGCTGTGTGCACGAGGGCGTGTGTCCGGCGTGTGTATGCACTGCACGGGAGCCTGTGTCTGTGTGCACGAGGGCGTGTGTCAGGC
>JAPYYM010001922.1:0-12886 GCA_028534135.1 Potos flavus
GTAGCCGTGTGTGTCTGGAAACGTGGTCAGCCTGTTGTGTCTCTGTAGCTGGAAGACGGCTCCGTGTGTGCACTGCGAATGGCCCCGGGAGTGTATGACCAGGCCACCAGCGATGTCTGTCACTGGGACTATAATGGCGTGTTGGAGCCCAGACTGTACTCGATAGGAGGCACAGGAAATAATAAGAAAAATACCCCACCACAGAAAGCAGAGGAAGAGGTAAAGGTGTGTGTAAAGAGCCATTAAATTCAGTTGTAGACCCAACATGAGTTCTGGGTGCAAGCATTCACTTCCAGGAAGAAGTGATCCACAGGCAGGAGAAATTTAGGGAGTAGAGTACAAGGCTGGAAGTATTGATCTGGGAATCGTTCGCTTGGAAGGTGGCAAAGAACCCCTGAGATTGCCAAGTAAGAAGGAGTAGAGAGGAATGGACAAGAACCAAATAGTAAGGCTAAGGAAACGATTTCTTTTTTGAGAGCTTGTCATAGGCAGTGCCGGTGCCAAGGGAGACCTTATTTAACATTGTTACAAGCACCCCCTCCGCTGTTCTCCATTAGCCTCCATCTCCTCTAAGGCATGTGACCTTCATAAAAACAGCCATGTACTTGTTACACACGCCGAGCTAGAAGAAGACGAGTTCCCGTGTGGCTGCCCACTCCCACTCCCACCTCTTCTGGGCAAATTTCTCCTCTCAGCTCCATCTGTATAGAAATTCCCTTGTCTCCACTGTGGCCACTCCACTGGCCAGTGACCGTCCTCGTTAGCCTGTCGCTTACCTGTGATGGGGATTGGGATTCTCAGCAGGAGGGCAGGTGTGACATATGCTCCCCGTAATTGCCCTCCAGCCCCTTGGCTGTGGAACTCTGTTTTGCCTCCAGGTGGGTGGACACCTTCCTGCCCCCACTGACTTTGGGCTGGGCTCCGTGATTCTCTTTGGTCAGTGGAATGTGGTAGAACTATGTGAGTGGAGGGCTTGAACGTGCTCACCTGGTTTTTACTTAGCCTTTCTACTCCGCCACCTGCCATGAGAATAGCATGTCCCAGGTTCCCTGGCAGCTTCTGGTCTCAGAATGAGGGATGTGTGGGCAGCATCCTGGCCCCAGCCTACAATTTCTGCTCAGTCATCCAGCACACCTGAGCCCTTATTGTTACCCACCACCAAAATGCTTTTACTTTTTTTTTTTTTCCTTTTTTTGGTTCACGGTGTTTTCGTAGCAGAAATCTGACCTATCCAGCTGCCACATGGACTTACGTATCTGCTCTTTGTCCGGAAAAGTGAGGAGCTAGAATGGTCAGCAACATGGGAAACAAATCTGTGGCTCCCAGGGGCAAGTTATCTGCCTTCCCTTTGACCAACGCTGAATTCCAGTGAAGTGCCCCTATTCCATCAAGCCTGCTTGGTGTTGTAAAATGATACGCTTTTTCACAAAACACAACTTCGGCTTGCATATTCTGATTAATAAAGGCAGTAGGCATTATTAGACTTAATTTAAAGGTGTAATCAGCTGTGTCAGTCACATAAGGAAAAAACAGTACCATGGACCTTTGCCAAATTCCCAGAGGCTTAAAAAATAAAAACTCCCTGCAGAGTGCTGACAGCACACCTTGCCTGCTCTTAGAGCTCAGCCTTTGTTTTGTTCCCCTGCTGGTGCCAGAATATCATTAGGTTACAAATCAGATCTAACGGTTCAGATTATTGTTCATCTTGAGCTCTGTGCTTTTTCTCCATTAGTTGTGACATAACAGAAATAATTTAATTTATTTGTAGGCCCATCTTCAAAAAAAGCTTTTATTTCAAAATGTGCTTGAGGATGTAGTGGGGGAAAACCATGAGTTTATCCTCAGTGTCTCAGGAGGTAAAATTGCTGGGCTATAACAGGTTTTGAAATACATGTGCTTTTGCAAGGTGAAGAGTTGCTTGAACCCTGATGCAGCACATCCTTGTGGCAAAGAACAGGTTTTTTCTGGCAACTTCTTTTTGGTAGCTTTAGTTTAGTTTAGTTTTTTTTTTTTAAAGTGTGTCCTAACCATAATTTCAGGTTTACCGTCTCAAAGGTAAGTGAGCGGCGGTCCTGAAGTTTATTCATTCGTTTGGCTTTGTCAATGTATCAACAAATATTTGTTCTCCACCTTCATTTCAGGGCATGATCAATTTTCCTTCTGTACGTGATCATCTTTCACACAAAGTTGGAGATTATTCAAAATGGATATGTACATTTGACAGTGTGGCGAAAACCCACCCATATAAAGTCAGATTTATTTCAGATTTGTCAGGTTAAATATCCTAAGTTCCCACAAAGTGCCTTGGTTAGCTGCTTTCTACAGGAGGAGCAGAGGATTATTCTAACCATATGTGTATGCCTGTGGAAGTGCTATGCTCTTAGGGACCCTTTGATACCTACCCACGGTAGACCTCAGTTGTCCTCTGCTTTTGGGCCAGCCCTGAATTAAATCTGGTGTTGTGAATGGGAGTGTAGGAAGTACTTGAGGGCGTTTTGGCAGATGAAAAGAAATGCTGTGAACAACTGTTTTGTTGGTTTGATGAATATTTAATGTGCACCTACTGGTGGAGGATGCTGGATTCATTGAAATGTGCATACCTGTCTTAGGGTCTTAAATGGCCCTTGCTTTATGGAAACATTTAAATTTTAAATCCTATAAGCAGTTCTGTTACTTGCAATGAATAATAGCTTAGATTACCTAAGTAGGTTTCCATCCATTATTGTTTTGCAAAGACCAGGGTCTTGAGAAACTAGGACAGGTCATTGAGGTAGAACATAGTAAAAATCTAGCATGAGGTGTTGGGTGGGGGTCAATTTAATGGCAGAGTATGGTGTCCAAGGCGTTAGGGTGAGGAAAATAAGAACTGAAGTCTGCTTGTGTGTGTGTGTAATTGTAGTGGTTTGTTTATCAGCCATCAGTGTTTGAAGAGTTTTGGGTTCCTTTAATGTAATAGTAATAGTTGAGTTGTAGTTGCAGTATTAATCATCATTTATTGAATGCAAACCGGATTCCTGGCCTAGAATATCCTCTTTACATGGAATATCTTGTTCCATTTATCCCAACAGTCTTACAATGAAGGGGCTGTTAAAATTCTCATCTGACAAAAGAAGGAGAGTGGTTTCTTTATGTCCCAAACATTTATGTAGTGTTTTAATATGTGCCAAGCATTCTTCTAAGTGCCTTTCAGTTGTCACTTTAATCCTTACATAAATCTTATGAGAGATTATTTTTACAGATGAAGAAATTGAGATGGAGAAAGTTACGAGACTTGTCTGAAGTCCCAGTTAGTAAGTGGTAGAGTGGGATTTGAATTTAGGCCCTCTGATTGTAGAGTGGGCTCCTTCACTGTTCCCAGTAATAACTAGCCCATCATAGTCATGACCCTAGGATACACTCTGGAACCATCTTCCTTAGGAGCTTGTGTTCAGTAGCCATTACGTTATTCTACCTCTCGTGTAAAAGAACAGATCCAAGGACAGGCTTTGCTTCTTGTTAACAGAGAGCAAATCTGAAATTGAGCAGGAGAACTATGTTTGGTGGTAACTTGCTTTTCTGGGGTTTGACTTGCTCTACTTTGGTGTCCGTCTAATAGTCCCATCTATATTTTCCAATTGTTTATTTTATAATTTAAGAGCTGCTCTTAAGGTCTTTTCAGACCTCAGGGAACTGTGAGTTACATGGAAGGCTGCTTAAAATTCTGTAACTTAGCATTTAGCTACCTGTATCTAGTCTTTATGTATAAGCAAAAGGAGAAAGAACATATGTAAAAACTTAGGTGTCCTTACAGGGTATCTCTCTTGTGTTCTACCTCCATCTCCCCCCACCTCTTTTTTTTAAGTAGGCTTGAAGCCCAACATGGAGCCCAACACAGGGCTTGAACTCATGACCCCGAGATCAAGACCTGAGCTGAGATCAAGAGTCGGTTGCTCAACTGACTGAGCCATCCAGGCACCCCTTCTTTTTTGTTTTATTTATTTAGGATGATTGGGAGGGGCTTGGGAAAATAGATTTCATTACTTGACTGGTTTGTGTGGAGTAGGTTGTTGCTAAGTGCTTTGCATATCTGATCTCATTTACGCTAGGCAGCAACTCTCTCAAGGAACTATAGTTTTTAGCCCTATTTCATATATAAAGATGCTGAGGCTTACGGTGGCCAAAGGAGAAATGGAATTCAAACTCTTATCTGCCTAACTCCAATTCTGGTACTTTTTTTCCTCGGGAGGGTTGCCTCAGACTCAGTTCTATGTGACCTGCCTGCTAGTTTGGTCCTTAATGGCTGCTGCTTTCCCAGATTTAGTTTTGTTTATTATTAAAAGAAATCCCATTGTTTCATTTGGCTGGCTGTAATCTTGTTTCCAATGCAGCCTAGAGATGGCATACATTACAATAGGGATCACCATTTCCCAGTGTCATCTCTCATTTGAGCTAATAGGAGAATACGAGCTTATATTGGCAAGATGGTAGGGACCCAGATGATGGGGCTTCATTGTTTTACTGAGCAAAAATAGTTTATCCATTCTCTATTGCCAGTGCTTATTGAGAACCATATTGCTCTACAGTGTCAGTCATTACCAAGCAAGATGAAAGATACTGTGACTGTTTTTTAGGTTAAGGGAGGCCCATGTATCCATCCAACAAATATTTATAAAGCTCGTGTTACATGCTGGCACTGTTATAGGCACTGGGATACAATGGTGTGCAAAGCAGATCAGGTTCCCGATTTGGCTTAGAGAAGTAACCAGAGTTGGGGAATTCGAGAACGGACCTCTCATTATTTTAGTTTTATTTACTCAAAGGCTATTTTATTTCATGAAAGCCTTGGTTACTAAGTGTTTGAATCCCTGAAAATATCACTGCAACTGAAGATTTTTTGATAGCAAAACTGAGGCCTTTGATTTGCTGAGTGTTCCTTGCCTGTTGGTTAAGCTCTTCGAAGTTTGCTGTGAAATCTGAAGGATAACTTCAAGATCATCTAGTCGAGCTCTAGATGTGGAAATTGAGGCCCAGGGAGGTGAGATTCAAATAGCAAAGCAACTGAGTTCTGAGTAGGGATTTTGCCTTGCTGTTCTTTGGTGTCTTGGCATTCCCGAACAGAATTCAGGGCCCTACAACAAGTGGTAGACTGTTAATGTGTCCCATCTAACTACTAGACAGTTTCAGCTTTATTGGTGTTGACTACATCCCATGTAAATGCTACACAGGTGATAGCTCTACTGGTTCTTAAGGTTTTGGGCCAAAGGACTCCTTGAACATCCTCTTCCCAGAAAGCCGCCCGTGACTACAGATAATCAAATTATTTATACATTATTCAAAAATGGTTTGAGGAGGGGCATAGAAGGCTGTTTTTGCAGTGGCCATTGGGAGACATGATGAAGACTGGCTGGGGATGATCATGGGGGAGGTAAGAGTGAAGGGATTTAAAGGCTTTGGTGAGACACAATTGACACCTTGCTGTGCTAATCAGAACAGTTTCACTTGTAAATCCAAAGGGAAATAGAGCCTTTTTGGGGAGATAATTTATTGATAAAATTAATTTAAGTGTAGTGCTAGGCAGCTTGTGGATAAGTACATGAGGGTTTCGTTAATTAATTCTCTTTTTGTGTATATATTTTATGATATGTTTACAAAGCACTAATGACAAGCTAAGAAAAAAAGTATTGCTAAACCTTTTTCATTTAAATCTTTATAATGATTTCATGAAAAACAACAAAAACAGTGCTTGCAAAATTTCACAGAAAACATTGGTAGATGGGACTATTTGATTTGAGGGGAGTTTGAAATACTTTTATGTACCTGTTAATATTTATAAGTAATATAAGAAGTTTAACTGATGGCTTTGGCTTAGACACATTATAATTTGAGTTTGCAGTGAATTCTGGGAGGAGACCACCAGTGGTGATAGTTTTGAAATCTCTAATTTCTCCAAGGAAAGAATAGAACAATGGGAAAGCTAAACTGCAAAAACCACAAATAATATCTACGATGAAACCAGGTTACAAGGTATCCCTGTCATTCTCAGAGTATGTGTGGATGAAGCAAACCACTGGACATCTCAAGACCTGTGTAGAAGTGGCTTTACAAGGAAGTGAGGGAAGATAAGAGCTCCTCAAATCGGCCACAGATTCCCATTGGAACATAAAGTGGGCCCAGAGAGAATGTGCATCCCAAACCCAGAGCGGTTCCTGGGTGAGGGCAAGCAGCCTACAATGTAGCAAGGTCTGGGCATTTCCAAGGTAAAACCTTCCAAGGTAAAACTCAGCATCCAGAAGCAAGTACTGGGAGTAGAACCCAGACTGAGCAAGACGGGGCAGGGAGGGTCAAGAGAAGAGAGACTCAGATAAATGTTGAAAAGACAGACCTGTGAAGGTAGGTCAGTCTTTTGGAATTCTGGAATTCCAAAATTCCAATTTTGGAATTGTTCAGTGGGAATAGTAAAAGCAGCAGAGCCAGACCTTTGAACGAGAGAATCTCAACTACCAACTCCCCTCCCCACAAAATTGGGGAATATTTATTTTATTTTATTATTTTTTAAAGATTTTATATATTTATTTGACAGAGAGAGACACAGCGAGAGAGGGAACACAACCAGGGGGAGTGGGAGAGGCAGAAGCAGGCTTCCCGCCAAGCAGGGAGCTGGATGCGGGGCTCAATCCCAGGACTCTGGGATCATGACCTGAGCTAAAGGAGATGCTTAATGACTGAGCCACCCAGGCGCCCTGGGGAATATTTATCTTAAATAAGAAACAGGCAATAGGATTATAGTTAAACTCCATACCCATTTATTATCATTGAAGGGAAGATAAGAACAGTACTCACAAGAGTTGATGACTATATACCTGATATTTTAAAATGAGACAAAAATACTGAGAACTTGATGGGGGGTATGAAAGAGCCTTCCTTATACATCAGTATTAGAGAAAGTCAGAAATGAAGATTTGAAAGGAAAGACAGAGTTCAGGAAAAAGCAGAAATAAAACAGTAATTTTGGAAATTAAGAGTAAAAAGAAGAAATGCAAGAGCGAGTAAATGCAACTGTTAATGCTTAGACACAAGCAGAGGAGGTGGGAGGTGGAACATTTTAATGAGCAAAAAGTATGGGAATTAAAAAGATTTCTGGAGAAATTGTATAAAAGCTATCTAAAAGAGAACCGAATATGTATATGAGGAGTCCCATACAAGGAAATTCAAGTTAAACAGCAAAAAAGAAAGAGAAAACTTTGTTGAAAGAAGACTCTTTTTAGCTAACTGTTGAAAAGGCCACTTTGTTCCTCATAAAATCATCTCAGATCATTACTGAGATACATAGTTCAGTAAAAGTATGGTCCTAAATGAAAGGGGAAAAAAAAAAAAAACCTTTGAACATCCAGGCCAAAAAACTTTATTACTGTAAGGGAAAGAAAATTAGATTCTCATGAGACTTTTTTTTTGACAGCAATATTTTATGCCAAAAAAACAATGGAGTATCATATTTAAGATAATCATGAAAAAAAATGTGAGCCGTGAAATTTATAACCAGCTAAACTGATCTTCAGATATAAACTAGGAGACAAATTATTGCGAATGTGCTAGAAATCAGGGACTATTATTCCTATGAGTTCTTCCTGGAGAATTTAGTAGAGAATAAGCTTCAGAGAAGCTTCAAATATGAAGCATTGATTATATACATCCAGGTGAGTAACTAAATGGTTGATGTAGGATCTTTCTCTTTATAGAAGTATTTCAGGTAATAAAGCCACAGTTCTGCCTTTGAGATCATCATGATTTTAGTGTCCAGCGGGTTCAGGGAAGATTGAACCAGTGGTGATCTAATTTGACCACCCTGAATCCACTTATGGATGGATTCAGGCAATAATATATTGAGTGCATTACAAATAAGGAGACTCCTAGACATGACGTACTTTCTTTATAAGTGTATGCAACGCTACCTGTGAAGTCGTTTTGCGAAAGAGATATGGAGCTTTTGTTTGATCAAGCTTCGAGGTCTATCTCTAAATTTACAGAGAATAAATAGGGTAACTTGTTAAATCACACGATGGGGATGTAAAGAGCAAAACTGGCAAAATCCAGACTCTGGGAAATTTTGCAGTACAAAAAAGGGGAACTCATAGATTTGGGACTCCATTGATTTATCTTAATGTATGGACAGTTTTGGGATCCCGAATCAAACAAACCAGACAGATTGTAAAATAGAAAAATGGTAATGTAATGGGGAAGATGTGAATATTGGATTTTTAGGAATTGGCAATTCTTATTTTCTATTTCATGTTATTTTTGTTTTTTTAATTTTTAAAAAAAGATTGATTTATTTGAGAGAGAGAGAAAGAGAGCGTGAACAGGGGTGAGGGGACAGTGGAAGAGGGAGAAGCAGACTCCCTGCTGAGCGAGGAGCTGGACACTGTACTTAATCCAGGACTTTGGGGTCATGACCTGAGCCGAAGGCAGACTCAACCAACTGAGCCACCCAGGCGCCCCTGATTTTTATTACTCATAAAGAAAAAGGATAAATAAAAAAAAAGGTTTGAGTGACCAATTATTGAACATGGGATGCTCAATAACTCGGGATTTTAGGTGTATTAGAGTTCTCCCGAGAATAGAACTGGTAGGATAAAAGTAAATCAAAATGAAACAAGCCAAGAAAATAAAAATAGAGATTTGTTCTATTGAATGGGTTCATGTGATTATGCAGGCTGAAAAGTCCCAGGAGACCCAGGAGAGCCAGTGGTCTAAGTTCCGTCTGAGTCAGAAGGCCTAAGACGACCAGTGTCAGGGTCATGAGTCAGGCCGAGCTGGACCGTTTATTCCTCAGCCTTGTTGTTCTAGTCAGACCCTCAGCAGATTGACTGATGCTCACTTTGGGGAGGGCCCTCTGCTTTACTCGGTCTCCTGTTTTATAATATCATTTAGAAGCACTCTTGCAGACACACCCAGAAATAATGTTCTGCCAAATATTTGGGCAGTCAAGTTGACACATAAAGTTAACCATCACCATAGAAGGCACCTTTTTTATTTCTCAGTCTTGTGTCCCTTTTGTCCTTTTGGCAGTAGGTGATCAAACAGTAATTATTGGTGTGGAATCCCTGTGGTCATCAGAATGGAAAGAGCAAGTTTTGCTGTTGAGTAAATCGAGGCTTCGGGTCGCGGGGGATCATTCAAGTAACAGTTACGATATTCATCTTCAGGGGTTCCTTTTTTGCACTTCTTCTGTTAGGGTAGTGGGAAATCGCATGTGAGTGAGATTTCCTAGTGCTCCTGGACGGGAGAACTTGACTTGTTACCTCTAACACCTTCATAAGACATGGGGTGTTGTTGGTTTTTTTTTTTTTTTTGATTCACTATGAATTTTATGGGCTTATTTCTTTTTGTACACCAAGCATTTCAAATGCTGCTTTCCTTAGAACTTTTAAAGGCTCTGTTTCTTACTGACTTTGTACTTTCTGTTCTATTATTCATGTCAATACAGGTTTACTCCGGCCGTTGACATCTACTTCTAAGGCTTAAGAGTCTTAACTTTTTCACTAATATTAACAATAATAATAACAAAATCATATTTGTTCTCATTCAGTTCTCCTTTTATATGCTCTCCTCTCCTCAGGTTGACAGAAAACCCCAGAAGTTTTGCACCGTTTTACATTACTGAGTCCATGGCGCATCGTATTTCTTTCAAATTTGAATGCCTTCAACTTTGAAGGCTTACATGATAAGTGACTTGTTATGGGTCAAAAGCCAAAGAGGGAAAGTTAGGGGGACCCTAAGGGTCCAAAAAACAGACATAAGAAGAGGGAAGAGACAGAAAGGTTAAAGAGGTATGGACAGGGGTGCCTGGGTGGCTCAGTGGGTTAAGCCTCTGCCTTCAGCTCAGGTCATGATCTCAGGGTCCTGGGATCGAGCCCCACATCGGGCTCTCTGCTCAGCAGGGAGCCTGCTTCCCCCTCTCTCTCTGCCTGCCTCTCTGCCTACCTGTGATCTCTCTCTGTCAAATAAATAAATAAAATCTTAAAAAAAAAAAAGAGGTATGGACAGTAGTGTGTGGTGAGTGGTGAGCTATGTATATGAATAACAAGTAAGTGATGATGTACTCAGGATGGTAAGGATAGAGAACATTCTCCCCAGAAGCAGGGTAAGTGCCTCTGTAGCATTACACCCCAGGGTATCATGGCACCTTTCTGAGGTAGCTACCACTATTTCCATTTTATAGATGAGTAGACAGAAGCGTTGCACTGGGCTGGCCTAGACAGTCAGTGTGGGACTGCGACCCCATAATTTAACTGCCTCTCCACACATTGTAGCAATGTGTTTCACTCCTTCTCTCAGGGATTAGGTAACTGTACCCTAGACAGGTTAAGTAACTTCCCTCAGCACTTAACTGTTTCAATCAATGGCAGAGCCAAGAAAAGAATCTGTTTACTGACTGGGAAACGTTATGACTCTGCTCAGTGAATTTGTTTTTGGAATAGCTTCTCTAAGGCAACATTCTTGTCTTTTCAGTACTGTTTCTTTGACTTCCTTGCCTGTTTCTTATTGTTTACCTCTTCACTTTCCACGCACGTTCCCAAGTATGAAGGAAGTAATGGCTAAGTTTCACGTGATAATCGGAAAAGACAAAAGGTAGCCTGAAAATAATCCCGGTTTGTTGGGAATGTTGGCTTGATGTTTAGAGAATTTTTTTTTCTTGTCCCTGACTTAAGACTTAACTTTTCCGTTAATGAGGAGTAACATGTTAATGTTGTCCCTGAACTTTATTTGCAGTAATTCACCAATGGAAGCACTCACAGCCAGCTCTGCTAATGAATATAGAACAGCGACCTTCTGTAGAAAAGGAAAGAAAAAAATCTTTTCTGTTCTCCCAGGGATCCTTCCTGTTTGGAAAAACCAAATAGACAAGAAAAATAAATCAGGCACTTGAAGGAAAGGAGCTACATCCTTGAGAGTGCTATATTTATAAAAATTCTAATAGCCCAGAGATTTTCTTTCCAGTTTAAGCAATGAGGAATTTTCCAATGTGAAAATGGCCATTAATAGGGTTTTCTTGGTGCTAAAATAGTTGCTGGTCTGTGGTGTAGCAATCTTGACTCTTCCAGCCAGAGGAGAATTTCCTCTATGTTCTCAGACCTTTGCCCAAAAGGGACATGGGGAAAGCAATATTTGTTTTAGATCCTTTACATGGCTGAGTGTGTTTGAAAATACCTTCCATGCGTTTCTCTTCACAGGAAAAAGAAGAACAAGGGAATGTCCGTTCTTGAGGGTCAACATTCCTGTGATATTCTTTATGTTACATTTCCCAGTCAGGAGTTCTTGAGGTATTTGATTCCCTCAGATTGAATATCTTCCACCATTCACTCCATCCCATTTTGTGCTTTTTGCTCCTGAAAGTTTGGTTGCCTTAAGAGATTGATGGAGCCAGAGTTAACGAACCAGTTGCACAAGGGTTATTAATTAGAGAAATCATTATTTAATGCAAAGGAGTAAGTAGAGCTCAACTGCTAAGAAATCTGTGCAATTAAAATGGGTAGACCTTAACTTGCAGATAGATTTTACCTTGCAGATTAGATGTTAAGGTGCTACAAAATGGAACCACTCCTTCCCCCAAAACCCTGTCTGCCATGGTGATAAAAGTCACATGGATTCACAATGCAATTAGAAATTAATAAAGTAGGACAATGGAAAAATATCTTTAATTCTTGAATCTGTCTGATTTACTGATGATCTTTTTCAGTGTTTTAAAAAATTTTTACTTAAAAAAATTTTTTTTATTTAAAAAATTGCTGCTTTATTGAGGTAGAATTGACATAAAATTGTAATACATTGAAAGTGTACATTGTGGTGATTTGATATACACATACACGTTTTTTAATGGTTCTGAAAAGTTAGTTGACACTGAGAGATTTGGGTCAGAGACCTTAAATATTTTTACAAGCCAGACTAAAATATTCCTGTTGAGTAATTTTTAAGTATTTCTGGAATTTTCTTTAGAAAATACTTGTCATATGTATAGATGAACATGTTCATTCTGCCTGGGAAGCCGGGCTGAATTTTCATTTGTTTGCTTCCTTGGCTGGTAAGATTATACTTCCTCAGATGGCAAGCATCTTTCACTGACACAGCCCATAGAGCCTTCTACAACCAGGCTGTTCAGGTTAGAGTAGTTATATAGAAGCAAACCAAAATTTCCATTGAAGATGACTCCCCTTGAAGCAGGGAAAATGTAGCTGCGAGTTCATTCCACTGTGAGAATTTTTAGTCTCAGCGAGAAGCTTAAGTAAAATTGTGATTTCTCTACAGTCAAGAAAATTTTGCACAAGGTAAGCCAAAACACCTTAACTGTGCTGCTTCTTGTGTTCATAACCCATGCAAGGTCCAACTGGCTTCCTTAGGTTTAACAGCCCACTTAAGATAGAGCCTTGGATGGTGGAGGAACTGGGCTTGACATCCAGTTGCTTCCATGAGGTATGGTCCAGAGACGTAGAATGGCAAGGCTAAGGGAGACATTCCAAAGTAGAGAGAAAAGATTGCCTTCCAACCCTGGCTTCTGCGTCTGCTCGGAGCATGATTTATGAGAAGGTTCAGAACACTGAAGATTGATATTTACATGGTCTGCAGACTTTCTGGGTTATTTGGCAGAACTCGAATACATTACACACCAGTGTGTCTCAACGCTTTTAAGGATCCCCAGTTAAGAGAAACCCAGTGAGTGAGCTTACTGTCTTCCCAGGTTTTATTTTGAAGCCCAGTAAATTAAATGCTTCATGTAGAAGACCGGTCATATTGAACATGGAATCAATAGAACAACTATACAAAAATGTAAGCGGGTACTGGAGGTCATTTAAGAGATGAGTTTGCTTCTGATTATGATCTATAGATATAGTAAAGACCAGAATATACAAAG
>JAPYYM010001923.1:0-12885 GCA_028534135.1 Potos flavus
CCCGGGCAAGGGGGTTCTCAGGGTGGCTGCCCGACACTCTGAGGGCACGAACTGCCACCTGACTATTCGCTCGAAAGTGCTTCATTTTAGGTTCTGTGAATCTCGCTTCGTTAGGTTATTTAAGAAGGCAAACAAGGAGCGCCTGGCTGGCTCCGTTGGTGGAGCCTGACTCTTGATCTCAGGGTTGTGGGTTTAAGCCCCACGTTGGGCATAGAGCTTACTTAAAAAAAAAAGATTGAAATGCTGTCCTGGGCACGTGTGCATTTGGGGGAACGGCCGCCAGCTCCAGGCAGGGTGGCTGGTAGGAATGGGGGCTCCGGGAACCCGTGAATCTGCATTTGCAGGCGAACTCTCCTGATCTGTGCGTGGGAGTGACTGACTCTGGGTGTTTTACCAGCGCCGTGGGGCCAGCAGCTCGCAGCCTGTCCCGGAGCCAGGGGCCGAGCGCCCACCCCTGGTCCAGCGCCTGGACGGCCGCCCCCACGTCCTCGGGCTCTGCCGGGAGAAAGGAGGGCAGATGGAAAAGTACCTCTGAGCAGAGAGAAAGCCCTAGACAAACATGAAGACGCTGGTGGCTTTTAAAGACATGAGCAGCAGCCTGTTTAAATTTGCGGGGGATTGCAAATGTTTGCTCTGGTGGGACTTTGTTATAAATGGACTTGGTTTTGTTTAGCTGGTTAAGTTTTTGTGTTTTAAAAAAAAGCCTACAAGACCATCTTAACTGAGAACACTGTGTTAGTCCAGAAAAACCAAGAAAAGGGCAAAAGATGTGGGCGAGGAGTGCAAGCACCCGCTGCTCGTCGGGCAGGGCGTGGGGTCTTGAGGTGGCCGCGAAGCCCCATGCCCAGGGACAGACAGCACGGCACAGGGGCACCCCGGCCGCGCGCACGGCCCCCAGCCTCCCGCGGGCTGCACGGGGAGGGCCGCGGTGGCATCATTTCACAGCTGAGGACACCGAGGCCCCGAGGGGAAGGTGCCTGCCCCAGGTCCCGCAGCTGGAAGGCGGCAGGGGTAGGAACTGCAGCCACGTCCAACGTGCTCTTTCAGCCCAATCTCGTGGCCACCCAGAGCCAAACTTTGGAGTAATCCTCCCGGAGGCCGCCTGAGCTTTCTGGGGGGCGTTGAACAGAGTCCCTTGCCAGCTAGCTGTCAAGGCCATCCAGTGAGCACTGTCCCCGTGCCCAGAGGACTGGGTCTCACCTCTCCCGAGGCCAGAGAAAGGCCATGCACAGACCGACTGCTCCTGGCTACTCGAACCTTCTCCCCTGCACCTTCAGGGTGCTTCCCACAGCAGATGCCTCTCCGCTCTCCCCCGCCCACCCGAGGACCCCTAACAACCCACCCCGGAGGGGAATGTCTGAAGTCCCTGATCTTCAGAAGCCCATCTGCTTTGCTCCTGGGCTCTGGGAGAGGGCTGGCCTGTTCTTTAGGAAACCTGCTAGGATGGGCCTCCGCTTCACCTGGCTGGTAACCCTTGGTGCGTGCACGTGTTAGCACATCCAGCACCTTCTCTGAGCCCAGCAGGCTGGGCCACGTGAGCTCTGCCCCCTCCCCTCACCCCAGCATTCTCTTGTTTTAGCAGCTCCACTTCCAGGTTGATGTTGAAGAAACAAATCTCACCGCCAGCGGGCCCTTGCTTGCCCCAGGGCCTTTGCATGTGCTTTGCCTCCATGTGGATGGCTGTTCCCTCCCCCAGGGCCCTTCTCTGAGTCCTCATTCTCCATGATGTCCACCCCGGCGCTCCCTCTCCCTGCTCTTCATTTATAGCACGAATCACAGTATGTAGTGATACATTTAATTTCTTGTATCCCTGTCTACCGAGGGCAGAGGCCTCACTGGCACACAGTCGGCATTCGATAAGTAGTTGTGGACCACCTGGTGGGATGAGCCCTGGCGGGGAGCAGTGTCTGTGGCCGCAGCCCTGTGTGGACATGTGCTGTCTGGTGGCGCCCTCTGGTGGACGTCACACTCATGCCAGGCCGAGGGCCAACGCCAACCGCTTTCTCTTTCAGCTTCCCTACCCTTGGGTCGCCCACCTGTGCAGGACCTTGGCCACCACGGTGACGTACGTGAGCCCGTGAGCGGCAGAAGTTGGTCCTCCTGGAGTCCTGTGGGCTGCTTCAGGATGAGCAGGTGAGTTGGGAGCTCAGCCCGCTTCTCGTGTTATTATTAAACTGCTAATGGTAACGTAATAACGTAAAATGGTCATTTTGTGCCACCTGTGGACTGCAAAGCAGGCTCTCTCAGTCATCGCCTGGGACCCCCCAGGACCTGCGTTCCCTCCCTTTCTCAGCAGCTGGCTTCTCCAGGCTTTGGCGGAGGCCATGGTGGGCAGGTCCTGGCCACTAACCCCACTCTGTCCCCCAGATTTGCATTAAAGCTCACGGAGAAAAGATCAGATGGGTTTAGAGTCTGAGCCAGGGAGCATGAAGCTGTGGACACACATCCCAGACACCGAAAAATCAGGGCGTGAATGTCAGAGCGGAGCCCAGAAATTCCGGGTTGGGCCCTGCACCTGCACACGTGTAAAGACCAGCATGAAGGCTTCCCTAGAGGGAAGGGGTCACGAGGACACGGACAGGCCGTGCTCCAGTGCCCAGGGGGACACGATTGAGCCTGGAAAGAGCAGTGAAGTTTTCAGATATACTTTGCAGTTCAAACGCAACTAAAAATATTTCATTGAAATAACCTCAGTGAAGGCTGCAATTTATGTTACGGTTTTGGACTTATTTACTCAAAAAGGGCTTTTTGAAATTACTTTTTAAACTCAGTAATTAGAAAAATAAAAACAGAGGAGGAACTAGATTAGAAAAAGTGTTTTATTCTAGCCTGAATGCCCACGTGGGATCCTCTTCTTTCCCTCCCCGTGAGGACTGGGGCATTTCGGTCCCCTCAGGGAGCCTGTCTTTGGGTCTCTGGAACGGGCATTCTGTTACCGGCCCCAGGGCTATGGTGAGATGCGATCGGATCATGGACCGGAGGGCATTTTGGAAACCAGAGGGGTCGAAATGGTGCCTTGGTGGTCACTGTCGTTATTAAACCTTGCCCTGGGAGCTTTTCTCGGAACTCAAGCCAGTTCTCCTGGCCAGGGGAGGATGCACTGGTGTGTCAGAGGGCCGGTCTGTAGGGACAGTGGCCCGTCTGTGCACACAGGCGCGCCCACCTGCAGCCAAAGAGGGCGCTCGTCAGAAGAGGGGATTTCAGACTTGGCGCGCCGTCTTGGAGGTCTGGCCTGGGACACGGCCAAGCCCCACTGCTAAGTCAGAATAATGTCGTGTCTTCGTGAAGAGCTTCTGCCCCCAGGGGGCCGTTTCCTTTCAGGTGGTCCCCTGGGAACCTCCCTGCTGATTCGATGAGGCCTCTGGGGCTTCAACCAGTCCTTCAGATAAGGTGCCGGCACAGCTGGGTGACCTCCCTCTTTGGGATGGCTGGGCTGGGGCCAGCGGTCAAGGTCGTGCCGAGACAGAATGCCAGGGAGCACCCCGCCGTGCCAGAGTGACACCACCCGAGCCTGAGAGCAGCCGGCTTGGGGGCTCTGCGGGAAAACGGTGACACCATGGAAGGCGCCATTCTCCACTGACTGAATCGTTTCCTGCTTAAGTAATTTAAGAGCTGCTTTGTCCCTCAGCCACACTGCCTACCTGAACTGTATCAGCTTCTAAGCTTTTCTCATTTCTTCCCAAAATGAGTAAGTTCTAAAACTTTTTAGAGTAGATGACAGAGCTCAAAGCAGACTGCTTTCGGGATCGAGTACTTTCTTCCTTTTAATTGCTGATTCCACAGACATCTGACCACTTTGAAACTGAAATTCTCCAAAAGGCTCGTCCCCTCAACAAGTCCAATTGCTTTCACTTTTCTCTTTGTCCTTCCTGTTCCGACTTTACAAAGGGGTGTGTGTGTGTGTGTGTGTGTGTGTGTGTGTGTGTATGTATGTGTATGTGACCTTGACGCGGGAGGAGAAGATGGTTTTCTTCACTTGTGCAAGTCTATTTCAGTGTTGTCAAATGGTTAATACTTTCGTTGAGTAGCTAGAGGGTTAATGAACTTTTCCCATGTTGGCTGACATTTAGCTTTTACTACTCAGAGTGTGGGTCTGTGGACCCGTAGTGTTAGCATCACTAGGGCTCGGTCAGAAACGCCAAAATCTCAGGCTGAGCCCCAGGCCTGCTGAATCAGAATCTAACCTTTACCAGGATGCCAGGGAACGTGCACGTACATTACGGTGTGAGCAGCTCCGGTTTAGAACTTGTACGACGCTGGAATTACCTTGCATAGCATGGCGATACCCTTATAACAATAAGGCCTTGCGAGGCCGTCAGTTTTGCAGGTTTTCATGTGTGGGACTACTGTTAAGAACCCGAGGGGCTTTGGGGCCCCAAGTAAGTGGACCTGCTTGCTCCCATCTCCTGAGCCTGCAAAGTCCCGGAACTGGAAAAAATCACATCCACATGGCAAAGCTCCGCCGCCTGACCTGGTCCAGGGAGAGGGGACTGCATCTGGGCAAGGTATTTTTAGGATCTGAGTGGATGGACACGAAACGGGAGGTGGGGTGAGAATGGAGATCCCGTCTCTGTAGTTGGATGAAGTGAGGTCCCTGGAGGTCTCTGCAGTTGTTGGGCCTTACGTGGTTGCTGTTTGTGTTACTTGGAAGACAAGCAGTGACCACGTTCATATCAGACCACCCTTGCCAATGTTCCTGTGGCCCCTCTCGTTTAAAGCTCTTGGAGGTTCATACGTCTTGCAGCAGGCTTGTGATCGTGCCTATTTTGGAGAACTTGTCATCAAATGGTCTCCTTGGTCTTGTCTGGTAGGAGCCTTCGTTTCCTCCTTCCTAGCTCGTTCGTTATGTTCTCAAGGATGACGATCAAAATGAGGGGATGCAATAAAAGGAAGGATAATGAAACCCAAACATTTCATTTAGTCTGAATTTTGCTTCTTTATCAGTTGGAGGTCTCAAGTCCCTCCTCCCAGTAAAATCCTTCCTCAAGATAAAGACGTACCATTAACACGCCTAACCCCCGGGGCACTTCTGCAGGACGTTAGCTGTGCCCGGGAGCGGAAGGGGGGCTCCCATGACCCTCGTGCAGGTTGAGTCTTTCCTCGTAAGTGGTGTGCTGTTTCTTTGTGATCCAGTCTTGGCAGGTTGTACGTTTCTAAGAGTGCATCCTCTCTAGGCTGTCCACTTTGTTGGCACAGGGCTGTTTGTAGTAGTCTCCTATAGTCATTTTTTTCCTGTGGCGTTGGTTGTAATGTCTCCTCCTTCATTTCTGATTTTATTAAGTCTTCACAGACCTATAACTAATACTGAAATTGAATCAGTAATCAAACCCCCCCGACAAACAGAAGTCCAGGACTAGATGGCTTCACTGGTGACCTCTACCAAACATTGAAGGAAGAATTCGTGCCAATCCTTCTCAAACTCTTCCAAAAAATTTAGGAGGCACTTCTAAACTCATTCTACGAGGTCAGCATTATCCTGACACCAAAGCCAGACATAGATACTACAAGAAAACTACAGACCAATGTCCCCTATGAAAACAGACGTAAAAAGTCCTCAACGAAACAATAGCAAACCAAATCCAACAACACATTAAAAGAAACATACACCATGACCAAGTGGTATTTTCCCCCTGAATACAAGGATGGTTCAACAAACAAAAATCAATTCATGTGATTCACCTGCATTAACAGAATAAAGCATAAAAATCACACAATCATCTCAACAGACGAAGAAAAGGTGTCTGGCAAAATTCGACGCCCTTTCATGCTTAAAAACAACAACAAACCAAGCTCTCAACTATAAATAAAAAATACTTCAACATAATAAAGATCATGTATGAAAAGCCCACGGCTAACATTATACTCAGTAGTAAAAATACGAAATAAGACAAGGATGCCTTTTACTTTCACTACTTCCATTCAACACAGTACCGGAAGTCCTAACCAGAGCACTAAACCACAAAAAGGTAAAATGCATCCAAACTGGAAAGGAAGAAATAAAACCATCCCTGTCTGCAGCTGACATGATTTTATATACCAAAAACTCTATAAAGATTCCCCCCAAAACAAACCTAAATAAATACATAAATAAACTTAAAACTAATAAATTGAATAATAAAAATTGCAGGATACAAAATCAACATACAAAAGTCAGTCGTGTGTCTATACACTAAAGACAAACTACCTGAAAAGGAAATTAGGAAAATGATCCCATTTACATCAAAAAGAATAAAATACTTAGGAATAAAGAAGTGAAAAACTTGTATCAACTCAAAAACACTGATGAAAGAAATCAAAGACACAAATCAAAAGACATCCCATGTTCATGGATTGGAAGAAGTATTACTAAAATGTCCACACTACCCAAACTGATCTAGAGTCAATGTGATCCCCATCAGAGTCCCAATGTCATTCTTTACAAAACTAGAAAAACAATTCTAAAATCCATATAGAACCACAGAAGACTAAAAATACCCATCAATCATGAAATCAAAGAATAAAGCTGAAGATCATACTTCCTGATTTCAAAATACATTTTGAAGCCACAGGAATCCAAACAGTCTGGTAGCAGCATAGAGACAGAGATACAGACCATCGGAACAGAATGGAGAGCCCGGAAATAAACCCAGGCATATATGGTAACCGATCTTTGACAGAGGGTGCCAGAAACACATGAAGGGGAGAGGACAGTCTCTTCAGCCAATGGTGCAGTTGGGAGAATTGGATATCTTCATGCAGGAGAATGAAAATGGACCCCTGATCTTCCCACATACACAAACATCAACTCAAACAGAAGACCCGAAACTGTAAAATTCCCCGCAGAACACACAGGGGTTGAAAACTTAACACGTAGGTCCACCCAGACACCTGCACGTGGATGTTTCTAGCAGCTCTGTTCACAGCTGCCAGCGCTGGGGGGCAAGCGAGATGCTCTTGAGCAGGTAGACAGATAAACCACACACCGCAACAATCAAATGTTAGCGCCAAAAAGAAAGGCGCTACGGAGCCATGAAAAGACAGGGAGGAAACTTACATGCTTGCCCCTGAGTGACAGACACCCACGTGAAAAGTCCACGTACGTAAGATTCCAACCAGGTGACCTTCTTTCTGAGAGACAGAACTATGAAGACAGTGAAAAGATGAGCGGTCGCCAGGCAGGGTGGGGGGGAGGGGAGAACTAGGTGGAGCCGAGGCTTTTTTCGGGCAGTGGACATAGTGTGTATATGGGCACCTGTCATTCTACATTGTTCCAAACCCACCGAATTAACAGAGAGCGAATCCTCGTGTGAACTATGGGCTTTGGGTGATGATATGTCAGCGTGGGCTCATCAACTGGGACAGCAGTACCCTCTGGTGGGGGAATGCTGAGAGCGGGGAGAGAGGGCATATGGAAACCCACCGAACTGTCCCCTCAGTTTTGCTGGGAATCTAAAATCACTTTTTAAAAAGCTGTGTGTGTTTTTTTTAAGAAAGAAAATAAGGACAAAGGAACTATAAAGAGCCCTTGGAAATTAAAACTATCATAACCTAAATAAAATAATTCCGCTAGAAAACAAAATTAAGACTATTTTCTGGAAACAAATTGTAGACAGTAAAAAAACCCATCTTAATACCAATGTCCTATTTCTATATAAGCAGTCTACCCTCACACCCTAATGGGGGGGATACAGGGAATCTGGCAGCAAAATCCTGCACAACAGAGGTCTGAGAGCTGCCGCCGGCCTGGCCGCGGGGCTCAGGGCTGTGATTCCGTGTTCCGGCACATCCGAAACGCCGGCAGGGGCCTCGTGGAACAGCGTGCGGGCTGTGTCCCCACCGGCGGGCAACGAGGTCACACCCGTAGCCGCTCATCCTCCTGCCGTGGCAGTCGGGGTGCCGGCAGAGTCACCCTCCTCTCATGGCGCTTTGGCTCCCTCAAGCACAAACAGATGTGTTGAATGAAGTTGCAGGTGCCTGAGATTCTCCATCCAAGAAAGATTTTAAAAAATTGTTTTTATTTCAAAGTGCACTAAAGAAATGACAGGAATGCTTCGAATCAAGTCAAGTTGGATGACACGCACCGACTCGGAGCAGACGGCACATGTGGGTCGGGCACAGTCTGGGAGGGCAGTGCCCGCCGGCCCACACCCCTCGTCGCAGCACCGGGGCATTCTGGGGCTCGGGGACAGTGGTGGCGGCGGCCAGGCTGCTGGTGCTGCTGGCCAGTGAGGACCCGAGCCACTTACCCAGCTGTCTGAGGCCGTCGCCGGCGACTCTCTTTCAGAGAAAAGCGACGCTGAAGAGGTAAAAGTCAAGGACACTTGATTTGCACACACTTGCCAAGTTTCACGGGGTTCAACCACTTCGACCGTGTTTTTATTGACAACCAGGTACACGTGTTAAAAGCCTCACACTGAGGCCGAACACCACGTCCATCCCGGACAACAGATGTGCAAACGCATGTGCAACACGACCTCCGGACGCTCATCGTGTCTGTCCCCCCTCGGGCCTGTCCCTCTGGCGGGGACGCGGCCCCTCCCCCATGGCTCACGCGTGTGCAGAGACTCGGTCCGTTTCCGAGACATCCCCCAGCTTGGCTCGCCTGGCGACAGCTTCGTGTCAGGTAGGTACCCCTGTGGGCCTGCGTCGGCAGCGACAGAAGCCCTGACTGGACGGGACACGGACTCCCTCCGCATGGAAACAGAACGGTGCACGGATGGACGGGAAGGTGCCAAAGGCAGGAACGAAACGGCGGCTCTGCTGAGCGAGCAGGCGGCCTTGCAGGGGCCCTGGCTTGCGTCCCGGCCCGCTTCCTCGCGGCTCCCGCAGAGCAGCGACAGGCCAGGCAAGGTTAAGGCGAGTCCCCAAGGAGGGGAGCTGTTTGCTTTCTCACAGCGTTTTCAGCTCTGCACCGAAGGGCCTGTTCTATCGCTTGTGACGAGGGGAGGGACACAAATGTAAATGATACGACAAAACACAGCCGTTGCCATCCTCAGCACTCGGGGCAAGCGAGTGGGGCTCAGAGTCCGGGCCTCTGCCTCGGGGTCCCCCCACGTCCTCCGTGAGGCCCAGACGCCCGCAGCTCGCGCTCTCTGCGAGTCACTGTGGCCGCGCCCGCCCTTGTCCATACCCACAACGCCATCCGGCCGCACAAAGGACGAGGCCACCTCGAGCCCGCACGGTTCCGTGACTCAGGTGCCGTCCACACTTGCAGACGGGGCTGGGACAAAACCGTGGCAGTTCTGAGGCCCTCACGCACCCAGGATCTTCTAAATAAAGTTAAAACAGGAGGGCAACAAAGGACCACACCGGAGTGATTGTTCTTTGGATCAAGATATTCTCCAAAATGCAATACATTCATAGTAAACCCCACGGGACGAGGATCCCGTGGCAGCTCTCCCCGCTTCCCTGAAACGTTGGTTTCTAAGAAACAGCTTGTTGGCTGCACGCAGCTATTACCTGTTACGTCCCCTAAACACCACTGCCAGTTTGACAGCGCGCGCGCGCACACACACACACACACTTGCTGAAAGGGTCAAAGCGCGCCTCTTCCAGGGCAGTGGGAGCGAACCTAAAGCCACCGTCACCGTTCAGTGCACGGATCTTCTGTGTATTCAGTGCAAAGTGTCGGAGCTCACTGAGACCAAAACGCATTTCTACGTAAACGCCCCTTGTGCTCGAGGGAGGGCACTGACGAAGCCCAGGGACCGGGAACGCCCTGAAACCGTTGGCTGGAGAATTCTTACTCACTGGATTGACTTTTTTTTTTTCTTCATGATTGAAAAAAGCAGCTTAGTACACAGGATTTTAATCAGCCATGTAATATCCCACACGGCTTCTTAGAAAACGCCAAGTGTTCTTAACAAAAATCCTAACTGTGCAGGAAGATAATGACATTTGGCTTCTTCACGTGACCACGTACCTCTCGTTAGTCATACAGGCAAAACCTGGCCAGAGTGTCGCCCCGCCACTGGTCTGGAATATCTGCAATCTGTGACTATAAATATAGAAAACTCTGCTTGCTGCACGCAACTCGGCCTCTGTAGGTCCCGCCTGCCCCAATGGTGACAGGTGAGCTGCTGACACCCTCTCGGACCCCAAACAAATAAAGTCTGGTGACAAGTCCCGGCACGGCGAGGCCTCAGACCGAGAACTCTGGGCCCCCTTTCCTGGGTCTGGTCTGCAGCCGCCCAAACCGGAAGCCAACAAAGGGGTTCATCCAGAGGAGTGAGGGGGGCCCCCCGAAGACAGACCGCATCCCCTCCCATCGCAGCCTCCGCTCCCACGTCGGCTTCTCGCTCTTCAGCCTCTCGATCTCCTGGAAGCAGAGAGGACCGCAAGTGGGCGGCAGGCCCGCGGAGCCCCCACCACGTGCAAGTCGGGCCCCGAGGTCACCGCAGAGGAGCCAGCCCCAGAGTCTGGAATCCGGTTCCACGTGACAGCCAGACGCTCTGGCGGTGTGTGGGCCCCGGCGGTCAGGAGAGCAGACCCTCCTCGCTGCGCCAGCCCCACGGCCCCCTGCAGCCACCGGCCAAACCAACAGCCGGCCAGCAGCCCCCCCGCACACAGCCCGGGCAGCCACGGCGGTGGCGGGAAGGAGCCAGTCCTTGGGGTCAGGCCACCAGCCTTCTTTTCATTTGTTACAAGTATTTACCAAGTGCTGCTCTAGACCTACAGTTCAAAGGCACGAAGGCAGTCCGTTCGCAGCCCCTGACGGAGCTGCTCTGGGGGGCTGGGTCCCCTGGCACCTGGGAATCAGCCTGCCTCCATCTGCCCGGGTCTGCCGACTCTCAGATCAATCCGACCCTCGAGTTTGCACTGCGCATGAAGACGGGAAGGACAGACACAGAGGACAGGTCCTAGCAATCCCCCGAGCTAGCACGCCCACACCTGCTGGTGACCCCGACCCTGGGACTGCCCATTTACTCAGGCCAAGTAACGTCAAGCAGGCGCGGCGGCGAAGGCAGCGTACCGTTTCGTCGTTGCATATGGAGTGGATCTGGGTGCCAAACATAACTGCAGTGAAAGTGAAAAACAGAAGACTCTCAAGGCACAGGAAGATCAACAGGATTACAGTCACCGGAGGGGAGAAGTCGCTGCATTCTGCGAACGAGAGAAGGCGGGCTGTGAGCAGGCCCCAGGGCACAGGAGAGCGTGGCGTTCGGCTCACGGGGAAGAATCCTCATGGTGCCAGCCCTGGCGACCGCCGTGCTCGCTGGTCGATGGGCACCGGCACTGCTCACTGCGGGGCGGAGGCGGTCAGCCCTTCCGGGCACAAACCCGCCCCACCAACTGCCGGGCAGGACCTCCCGTCTCACCCGAGGCTTCCGTGAAAGCTGAAGCTGTGCGCTGACCTTCAGGGGAAGCTAGGCGAGAGGACAGCCCCGCGTCCCCACCCCTCGAGGCCGCTCTGCATGGCTCCCCCGGGGGGCGCGTCTGGCCAACCTGCGTCCCGTCCAGGGAGCGATCAGTGCCCGCTTTACTGCACATGCTGTGGTTCGCTCCGGGCCAGTAACGCAAGGACCACACTGAACAATTCTCAGCTAGCCAACCGGAAAACCAACACGACCTTTGGCAGAACGACACTCATTTCAGGTCGTCTTAAACTCTGCACAACTGCTTCGCAGGAACTATTACGTGGCTAAGGGAGGACTGTGTGTGTGTGGCTTCAACACACTAGGGAAACAGGAGACCTGAAACCCATATTCTTCACTAAAGGGCTTTAGGAATTGACTTGGAACATCGGTTCTCTTGGCTTTTCCCATTTCGCCTGACAGCACACACTTGGGGGGAGGGGGCACACGGCGTGACTCACCGGTCCACTGCCCTCGGACACAGGAAACAAACTGGAGTCCACAGAGGATAAGAGCGTGGACTGAGGACAGAGCTATGTACATCTGCGACAAGAGAGAAGCTGATCAGTGACCAGGGAGCAAGCACGTGTTTCCAGGAGCAAAGGCCACGTCGGCGTGCTTACCCTCCCGTTTCGTTCTTCAGTAAACTAACGAGGGGAGGACCGCATCGGAGCAGCAAGGGGCCACCTCCCCGAGCCTGCGGCAGGGAAGGGGGTCCTAACACGCTTCGGCAACCCTGTAGGCAGCTGTGACTCAAGGTATCAAGAGAGAGAACGAAACCACATACATGACCTAAAACACCTACAGCGGGCACACAAGCAGCACGCATTTCCTGCTTCCTGCAAGGGACAGCACGGTATTATTGCGATCCTGGAGAAAAGCTTAGAGAGAAGCTGGTCTGATGTGCAAATACAGTCGCCAGCTCCAGGCAAGGTTCCGGTTAAAGAACGGACCACTCGACAGAAGTCCCCACACGACTACTTTTACTCACAGTGAAGAGCACAAAAAATCTCTGATTCTTTTCTCCTACACAGTTGTTCACCCACGGACAGTGATGATCCATTTTCCGAATACATCTTTTGCAAATACTGAAAGGAGAGGTCTGGTTTTCAGTGTGCCACGCTCTGAGAACACACAACCCCAGGTCACGCATCCAATACACAGAATTCAGTGCTGGCGAGAGGCTTTCGAGAAGGGCCTCCTGCTCTGGGGAGGGGGCCGCGGTCCCCACGGCGGTGGGCGCCCGGGGTGCCCTGAGAAGGGGGCCGTGTCCCTGGGGCGGTGGGCGCCCGGGCTGCCCTGGGGAGGGGGCCGTGTCCCTGGGGCGGTGGGCGCCCGGGCTGCCCTGGGGAGGGGGCCGTGTTCCTGGGGCGGTGGGCGCCCGGGCTGCCCTGGGGAGGGGGCCACGTCCCTGGGGCGGTGGGCGCCCGGGCTGCTCTAGGGAGGGGGCCGCGGTCCCTGCGGCAGTAGGCGCCTGGGGTGCCCAGGGGAGGGGGCCGCGGTACCTGCAGTGGTGGGCGCGCTCGGGCTTGATGCAGCAGCACTTGGGGCA
>JAPYYM010001924.1:0-12885 GCA_028534135.1 Potos flavus
GGGCGAGCCTGGTGGTGGGTATTGAGGAGGGCACGTATTGCATGGAGCACTGGGTGTGGTACGTAAACAATGAATCTTGTAACACTGAAAAAATAAAATAAAAGTATTTGGGAAAAAAAAATTTAAAAAAATCATTGCTAATTCTGCATGCAACATCAATTTTCAAATTATTTGAACATGATGGATAAACCTATGTGAAATATAATTAAGTCCCTGATAATTCAGAATGCATTTCAAAACCAAGCATACCTTAGAGTCATCACCATTAATGCCTAGCAAAGTTCTGGTTAAACAGAAGTTTCAGACTAATGGAGTTCTTATTAGACTAGATTTCACAAGTCTCTTACACAAATGTAAAATTTTGAATGTAATAAAAAATTTACCCTCATTTTTATAAGACAAAATCTAATTCTGCAATTAACCATGAGAGAAGAGGATGTAATGAGAATACAGTTAACTTCTTTTAATGGGGTTAAGCTAATTGAAATTTGTGGTACTTGGCTAAGGACCAAGTTGAAATGTACATGTCCTTCCCTCATTTTTTCCTTCATTCTAGTCTTCCTTCACCAAACATTTGAGTGGTTACTATCCCAAACTCTAATTTCAAGATAACTCAACAACACACACACACACAAAAACCCATATCCCTGACCTTAATAAGAGTCTCACTCTATCAGGGAAAGCATATAATTTGATAATTATGAAATGATGTGACAATTTATATATAAGCTATGAGGGGAGAATTTCCTTACCTTGGCACTGTCACACACACACACACACACACACACACACACACACACACTACATTTATCTGAAATGACCATCTCATATCACACTTGATTTTAATCAAAAGGTTGAGAAGTGATGACCATTTCATATCAAATTTTAAAGAATAATTCTGAGCTGCTGGAGCATTTTTGAAGCACTAGGTTCACATACAAATAACATCATTCTCGTTGTTTTTAAAAGCAGATAGAAGAATCCTTACTTTTTTGAAAATCCATATGCTTTTGTAGTTGGTATTAGTAGGAGAAATTTAAAGTAATAAAACCATATTTAAAACCTATTTTAGATGGAATGGTCATCTGTTTTGAGAAAATAGAGACACAGGCATTTTTCATATATTTCTGGCTAGGAGTAAAAATTGGTACAACCTTTCTGGAGGGCGATATAACATGATTTATCAGAAGGTTTAAAAATGTACATACTGGGATCCAGCAAGTTTATCCTAATAACTGAGGATGAATGGAAAGATTCGGCTATTGGTGCATACACATTTAGGATTGTTACATCTTTTTGTTGAATTGACCATTTTATCAGTAGATAATTGTCCTGCTTTATTCCTATGCATTTGGGGGGGGGTGGGTAAGATTCTATCATTCAATGGAAAGATACAAATAAATTCCTGTTTTAAAAAGTGGAAATCTCGAAAAATATATTCTTTAACTTACTGTTGGAAACAGTGGCTCGGATTCTGCTTGAGCCTGAGCAGGTACATGTTAGCAATAACATATATTTGTAGAAATAGCTTTCTATTATTAATAGTCGGAGACGCATGACTTCTCATTAGGCACAAAACAAGCAACAGTAAACTTTGCACATTGTTTATAATATATTAGGGATTTACTACCATATAAATTGTTCCTGTAAAATATATATGACTTTGTTATCCCATTGGATAAATTTTATTGCTTTCCTATGGTTCTGTGCTTTATCTTGATATTATTTTTGAGCACCCCTTTGAGTTTATATTACAGCATTTAAAAATCATTGGTACTAAATAACTAAATGGAATGCCTAACAGAAAACAGAGAAACTAAGCTATGTTGCTGTCTTTAGACCAAATTTTCCCTCCCCAATTATCTGGATATTTTGATGAGAATTAATTGAGCTCAAGGCTGTGCTGACACCTTGTGTCTAACTATATTTGAGAGAAGTTTTGCAAAGTTAAAGAAATCCGAATAGGAAATAGCCACATCTGCTTCACCCACATCTGCTTAACCAAGCCGATGGTTTGAGTTTCTTCTTAATTATATTCAATCACCTATTTCACTTTCTGTTTGCTCCCACACTATGTCCTATTGTTTGGTGTTGCAAGATGGAAACATGTTCATGTTCCAAGTAACAAAAGCACATTCTGAAAATAGATCTCTTTAAAATAAAGGTGGCTGCAAAATCTCTGCTATGCTTCCTGTTAAGCAATGGAGTCTAACTTTACTCCCCTTGAATCTGGGCTGGCCATGGTGATTTACCAGGTAACATTTTTTTTTGGCCTCTAAAGACAACACATTGATTCAAAGCCTAAAGATGCTTGAGAGTAGATTCTGCACCTAAAGTTTTTACGGGTTAGGTCAGGATTTAGCCCCCGGTACTGGCTACTGCAGAAGAAACCTCGAAAGTGTTTTCAGAGGAGAACCAGGAAGGGTGATTCTACCAAGCTGAGAGGGACTGATGCATGGATCCCGTCTAGAGTTACTCAGTTGTCCCTAGAGATAAATCTAATTCATCTTTGGGGGTCTCCAGAATGCATTCATGAGGATGAGGTCTGAAAATATGTATTTTTAACACTCTTCCCTCCCCAAGTGATTCTTAAGCAAGTGAACATTTGAGAGCCACTGATATCAGAATTGAAAAGCCTAGGTCTTTTTCCTGTCCCTCCCTCTTCTACTTAACTTCCTCAACTCCCATCAAGACATTTCACTCTGTTGCTGTCAAAGAGAGACCCATTTAGAAGAGAATCAAAATCAAGGAGAGAATTGGAAATAATTTTATTGGGAGCAAAGTGATTGTTGTGTCTGTAGTGGCCACGAGAAGGCAACGACAACCATCCGCTAAGGATTGTTAAGAAATAAAGACTAAAAAATCTTGAATAATATGAACAACCAAATTCACTTTTGCCTTTTAAGATTTCCTATAGCCAACTGATCATCTGTACAGTGTTAAAGAAGGTTTATTATTTAGAAAATGTTCTCAATAACAAAGTAGGGTGAAATGAAGAATCAATAAAAAGAGAAGACCAGGGGCGCCTGGTTGGCTCAGGTGGTTAAGCCTTTGCCTTCAACTCAGGTCATGTTCTCCACGTCCTGGGATTGAGCCCCTTGTCGGGCTCCCAGCTCAGCAGGGAGTCTGCTTCTTTCTCTCCCTCTGCCTATACCCCTGCTGGTGCTCTCTCTGTCTCTGTCTCTGTATCTCTCTCAAATGAATTTTAAAAAAAATCTTAAAAAAAAAAAAAGAGAGAGAAGACCATATGACTTTGAAAAAATAGGTTAGGGGCGCTTGGGTAGCTCAGTCTAGTTAAGCGTCTGCCTTCAGCTCAGGTCATGGTCCCAGGGTCCTGGGATCGAGCCCCACGTCAGGCTCCCTGATTGGCAGGAAGCCTGCTTCTCCCTCTGCCATTCCCCCTGCCTGCTTGTGTTCCCTCTCTCTCTGTGTCTCTGTCAAATAAATAAATAAAATCTTAAAAAAAGAAAAAAAGAAAAAAACAGGTTAATAGTTAAAGCTAGGAGAGAAAGTTGAGTGAATCTTCCTAAAGATGACGCACACTATGTAAATGGGAGCAGAAGCTTCTGTCAGTTTTTCTCTAAAATTGTACTTAAACTCTTTCCTGAAACAATAAACCCATGGAACTTTCTGTGACTATTTTTCAAGTCTGATTCTCCAAAGGTCGTGTGTTTCCTTCCTTCTGCAGTTAAGGGAGAGCAACAGTAAGCGGCAGGGAGGTCTTAGGAATAGTTGCACGGTCCCAGCTGAATGGACACAGTCCCACTCTAGGCATGCTTATCTGACATGTAAACATGACACTTTCTTTTAAAATATGTCTTAAAATTGAACTTGTAACTATTACCAATGTGATTTAAAATCCCTATATAGCAAGTACATGCAGAAAAACACTTAAGTAGAACCTAACTTGTATTCGACTTATCTTTTATTAATCAACTTTGAGTTGTCACTCTCTTAGTAAGTGATATTATTATTCTCCAACTAATAAGACTAAACAATCACAACCGAAATTTCCATATGTTCAGTTTTTCTTAGCTTTATCCCTTATATAAATGGCAGAGGGGTGACAAGAATATATATACTCAGAATTGATGGATTTTTTATAGTTAGAAGTTTCTAAGAGAGGAGGCATCTTCCCTAGACCTATAGACTATTCTCCATGCAGCTTTCATGCAGCTGGGTGTCTCAAATATAGCAGAAAGGTTTATATGTTAAATACTTTCTGGGGGTTTCCCTAAAAGTCTGTGTCAGTATATCCTCCTTTGGATACAGAGTTTAACAAAAGAGGTCCTACAACCAACTTTTAAAAGGCTACCTCTTAGAAGAATTAAGCATATAATGAGATTGTTACATACTCTTGGATAATATTCACAGAAAGTGTACAGTAGTTGATATTTTTCATAGAAATGTGCTAGTGGGAAAGAAAAGTCAAGCATGCTAATAATTAAGAATATTGAAGTTCTCATACAGTATTGGCAGATGTTCAGGCATTCATCTGAAATTAGCAGAGATTTGTCTGCCCCTTGCTAGCAAAATTTAATTCTCTCCTTGATAGTGACAATCTGAACTCTGTGACTGATAGTCAACATAGACGATGCATTCGATTACACATGTAAACCATGTATTTGAAAAGGTTGTGTTAGAATTACATGCATGTCCAAACAGTCTTTCCAATATGATGCTTTTGTTCAAAATATTTTTAAAACTTTTGGAATTTGAAAGCCTCCACTGCATTCTTCAAAATATGCCAATTATAGTTCCTTGAAAATGGGCTCGCTCTTAGGGAAATCCCTAATGATACCATTTGGTATCTAGAATTGTGAAGAGGACACAAGCTCAACTGTAGGTTGAAGCTAAGTCCTATCCCTCAACAGTAGGGAGATTTTATTTCCCAGAGATGGCTGCCACCTTCTATCACACCTGCCACGTTCCATTTATACCTGGATAGACTTTTATCACTGTGTCCACCAACAGAGAATGGAGGAAATGACACTCTGTGACTTCCAAGGCTAGGGGATGCAAAGGCCACACACTTGCGCCTTGTTCTTTTGGGACACTTGCTCTTGGAACCCAGCCATCACGCTGCTGAAAACCAACGCGGAGAGTTCGTGCATAGCTGCAGCCCAGTATTAACCACAGGGCATGTGAATGAGCCTTCAGATGATTTTCGCCTCCATGCATCGAACCATTTCTAGCTGGTGAGTTATCCCGGCTGACATCGGGTGGAGCAGAGATGAAGTGTCCCTGCTAAGCTGTGCCCGAATAGCAAATTCATGAGCAAAATAAATGATTGCTGTTCTTTTAAGCCACTAAGTGTGGGGTGGTTTGTTACTCAGCAATAGAGATCTGGAGCAGATTTTGGCACCTGGGGAGAGAGAGCTGCTGAAACAAAACATAAAATGTGTGGCACTGGTTTGGGGACTGGGAAGCGGACCGAACCCAGAAGAGCCTTAAGGAGAGGATTTGCAGGGATGTAAGGACCCTGAGGCTGTCAGCGGGAGCTGAAAACAAATTGAGGAACATGTTCTTGGAAGCGGGGGTGGGCTGGGAAGAGAAAGACCTTTATTCTACAGTGGTGACGTCACCTGCCGCAAGATGGAAACTGGGAAATGTACCGAATGCAGTCAATAACCCAGTTAGGGAGATTTGCAGGCCGAGTATTGGTAGTCAGATGACTTCTCACTGGCTACGCATTAGAAAAGAAATAAGAGAAAGAACAGCAAATTTATAAGGGAGCTAGGAATTGCTGGGTACGAAAATTAAACTGTTTCTCATTTTCAGTCTCTCCAGATGGTGAATGATGCTCAAATTAAGAAATAGCTTCTGGGAAAATTAATGGTATTGCAAAAAAATGTGGTCTAAATATGAAGCCAAGGGCATGACATACTGGCAATCTTTGTTAAGACCTCAGGCATACTGGGTGCCGGGGTAGTTCAGTCGGTTAAACGTCTGTCTCTTGATTTCGGCTCAGGTCATGATCTCTAGGATCGTGAGATTGAGCCCCGTGTTGGGCACTGCGCTCAGCAGGGAGTCTGCTTGAGAGTCTCTCCCTCTGCCCCTCCCCCACTCACATTTTCACTCTCTCTCTCTCAAATAAAATCTTAAAAAGACCGCAGACACACTTAAGATGGTGTTTTATAAATCTTTTTAAAAAATATTTTATTTATTTATTTGTCAGAGAGAGAGAGTACAAGCAGGGGGAGCAGCAGGCAAAGGGAAAAACAGGCTTTCCACTGAGCAGGGAGCCCGATGTGGGGCTTGATCCCAGGACCCAGGGATCGTGGCCTGAGCTGAAGACAGACGCTTAGCTGACTGAGCCACACAGGCACTCCTGTAAATCTTTTCAAATAGATAAATGCCTTCTCACCATCGTTGGGTGTTGTCTCCTGGTAGCCCCACAGAGATTCCTAAACAGAGAAGGGCTTTTCTTAAAGAGATTTGTGGTGTGGTTTTTATCTAATGGAGTGGTTTGGAAATGAATACATAAAAAGCCCACAAAGTTTAAAAAAAAGACACCATCCGGACTGAAGGAAGAAAGATGGTATAAAATCAAAAGAGGCCATTGGACCCATCACCTTGGATGGGCAGCAAGTAGTCTGATAAGACCCCCTCAGCTGCAAGCCTGGGCTACATCTAAAGGAAAGGAAGGAACCTAAATAGAACTTCATGACTGATAGCCAAAAGTAGGAAGAAAGTGATGCTCCGTGACTACTGAGGCCAGCTCATAAGAATGCCATACACCTCTGCCTTGCTCTCTTGTAATGCTTGTTTCAGAGCCCAGGGGCCTGGCTGACAGCACCGAGCACCAGGCACAGGGATGACCCTTCAGATGATTCTGGCCTCTAGCCAGCAAGTGACCTCCAGCCTTTGTCACCCCACTTGATGCCATGTAGAACAGGAAGCAGCTGTCCCTCCTATGCCATCCAGAAAATGCAGATTCATGAGTGAATTCATGTAGTTTTTGAAGCCACTTGGTTTATAGTGGTTTGTTATGCAGCAGTAGGAAAATGGAACGAGGAGAATGGATACACGGATTGTGGTATTTCCATACGATGGGATATTATCCAGCTGTAAAAAGGAATGAAGCCCTGAGACATTGAACGACACAGAAGAATCTCAAAGATGTTATGCTGAGCAAAAGGAGCTAGACATGCAGAGTATGTACTGTATGATTCCATTTATTTGAAATTCTAGAAAAGGCAAAATTAATGTAAGATGAATGCATTGAGTAGTGGTTGCTTTGGGGTGCAACTAAGAAGTGATACAGGACAACATTCTTGGTGCATGGAAATGGTCTATGTTGTGATAGAGGTGCGGGTTATAAGAGTGCATCCATGGTCAAAGTCATACAGCTAACATTTGTGTATTTCAATGTATGTAAAATTTACCTTAAAAACTAAAAAACGGGGCGCCTGGGTGGCTCAGTCAGTTAAGTGTCTGCCTTCGGCTAGGTCATGGTCCTGGGTCCTGGGATCGAGCCCTGTGTCAGGCTCCCTGCTCAGCGGGGAGCTTGCTTCTCCCTCTCCCTCTGCCTGCTGCTCCCCCTGCTGTGCTCCCTCTCTCTGTCAAATAAATAAACAAAAATCTTTAAAAATATATTTAAAAAAACTAAAAAATAATAAAAATTAAGTGGGAGTGGGGAACATGTGAAGATAGGATGTAAGAACGACAAAATACTGTTAACTGGTAAATCTGGGTGAGCAGTACATAGAGTTTTATTTTTCTATTCTGTTTACTTTATGTATGTTTTAAATTTGCTGCCTGTGTTCAATGGGCTACTTCTACATCCAAATTTCCTAGAAAATGTGTACTTTCTTTTCTAGATTGCATTCATGTATAGATGCTTGTTGAATCCTTTCTGATGTGCCCTCATCCCAAAGAAGAACCAACACCATCACATTTGTGAGCCCTTAGCATCATTTATCAACTTCTATCATTGCAACTTTAACAAGTATTTGCCTTGTTTTGTTTTTAGGTCTGTTTCCCTCTATGAGAACGCATGCTTCATTTGGGAAGAAACCACATATTATTTGTACATACGTGTATATATATATTTATTTATTCATCTTAAAGATTTTATTTATTCATGAGAGAGAGAGTGCATGAGCAAGTGGGAGGAGGGATAGAAGGAGAAGGAGAGAATCTCAAGCACATTGCGCTGAGCACGGAGCCCAGCATGGGGCTAGATCCCAGGACTCTGAGATCATGACCTGAGCTGAAATCAAAAGTTGGATGCTCAACCGACTGAGCCACCCAGGCGTCCCTTTATTTTTATTTATATTCCTGAAATGAATACAGTCTTAAACTCATGGTAGATATTTAACAATTATTTGTTGGGATGCCTGGGAGACACAGCTGGTTAAGCCTCTGACTCTTATTTTTGGCTCAGGTCCTGAGATCTGGCTGCGTGGGGTCCTGCATCAGGCTCCTCGGTCAGTCTGGAGTCTGCCTGAGATTCTCTCTCCCTTTCCCTGTCTGTCCTGCTTGTGTTCTCTCTCTCTCTAGAATAAACAAATAAATCTTTTAAAAGATAATTATTTGTCAAATGAATCAAAGCCCAAGTAAAAGTAGTTGTGATATTTTACTTTTATCAAATAACAAGAAAAAACTAGGGCAGCTGGGTGGCTCAGTGAGTTAAATGTCTGCCTTCGGCTCAGGTCATGATCCCAGGGCCCTGGGATAGAGTCCTGCGTCAGGTTCCCTGCTTTGTCTGCTTCTCCCTCTTCTCCCCACTTGTGGTCTCTCTCACTATCTCTGTTGGTATCTCTCTCTCTCAAATAAATAAATAAAATCTTAAAAAAATAAGAAAATACTGATATCACAAAATCTACAGTATAGTTTCAGACTACAAATGGTTAAAGCCCTCTGTAAAGTACGAAGATTTCCACAAAGAAGACTTTACACACACACACTCTCTCTCTCTCTCTCTCTTATACTCACACATCTAGTCTGAAAGCCTACCATTTGTAAAGCTAGTATCCATAATTAATAAATATTCTAGGGTATGGTTTCTGACTCATTTAAAATATATCTCCACTTAAGTTTAACATATTTTTCGCTGCTTTCAAATTCTCTGGATATCTACATGCATGCATGGTATGTACTATATGGCACCTTCCAGTTAACAAAATATGAAAGTACACTGGGGTGAACGTATGTATTGCATAGTTTGAGAGCAACCATAGCAAAATACTGCCCTGTGGTTAAAAATAATTCTCAAAATGTTTGTTTTGTTTAAACACAACTTTTGCCTAAAAGCCTGTAAATAATTGAAATTGAATCCACATAGCCATTTTGTGATTCAAAAATAAAAATGAAGATATAAAATGTAGAGTCATAAAGTAAGTGATATAAAATGTAGAGTCATAAAGTAAGCCCTTATCATATTGTGACCCTCAACAGATAACTGAGTAGAGGCTCAGATTTCACAGATCAAGAGGCTGTTAAGATAGTTCAAAAGGATCTAAAGGATAGAAAAGCTGGAAAATAGGATTTGTTGAATGTATTAGTATTATGTAGAATAAAGATGCTGATTTAATAATGTCCCTCAAGCATATGAAGTTACTATGCTGAAGCTCACGAATTTCCTTTCATTAAGCATGAAAAGATGGATAGAGAAATAAAACAACATAAACATTAAGTAAGTGCTAGGTAACCTGAGTCATATCACTTAAAACACATAACTGCCGAGTAAGTCATATTCCCAGGTGAGAAAGTAAGTGCAGGTGATTAAAAATCTTTCTGAGGCCTTCTGGTTCCAGCTCCAAATGTAGTGCTTGGACACTGTCACTCATATTCTTAAAAAAATGAAAAAGCTGAACAAACTGAAAAACATTTACTTTTCTTGTTTGGAATTTAAGGACGTTGCTAAACAACACCTGGGTCAAAGAAGCGTCTCAAGAGATAAGAGATTTTTCAACTAAATGAAAATGAAAAATACAACTTATCACAATTCATGGGATACAGAAAAGCAGTGCTTACAGGGAAACTTACAGATTTAAATGCATATACTAGAAAATAAGGAAGATCTAAAACCAGGCATTTAAGTTTCCACCTGAGCATACTAGAGAAAGAAAACCAATGTAAACCTAAAGCAAGCAGAATAGAAGAAATAATAAAAATTGAACTGAAATCAATGGACTTGAAAATAGGAAACAAGTACAGAGAATCAAAAAGCAACAGACAGTCTCAGAAAAATCTCAGTAAAATTGACAAACTTCTAGTTAGGCTAGCATAGGAACCAAAAGGGAGAAAGAGAGAAAGAAAAGAAGGAGAGAGGGAGAGAGGAAGAGAGAGCAGGAGGGAGAGAGGGAGGGAGGGGGGAGGTAGGGGCGGGGAGATGCAAATTACTAATATCAGAAATGAAAAAAGCCATATCACTACAGTTCCCACACACATGAAGCAGATAATAATGGAATATTATTAACAGCTCAGTGCCCACAAATTGGATAACTTAGATGAAATGGACAAATTCTTTGAAAGACACAAAGTACCAAAACTCACATATAAAGAAACAGATAATCTAAATAGGCCTTAATCTATTAAAAAATGGAACCAGTAATTAATAACCTTCAAAAAGAAAAAGTGCCAGGCCCAGATAGTTTCACAGATAAATTTTACCAAACATTTATGAGACCAGCATTACCCCAGACCAAAACCTGATAAAGATATTACACAGAAAGAAACTACAAACAAGTATTTCTCACAATAGATTAAAAATTCTCAACAAAATAATAGCGAATTGAATATAACAATATATTATAAGAATTATACACCATAACCAATTGAGATTTGTTCCAGGTATGCAAAGCTGGATCAACATTAGAAAATCAATCAGTGTAATCTACTATTTCAACAGGCTAAAGAAAAAAAAACATATGATCATTATCTGTTGATGCAGAAAAAACATTTGACAAGATTCAATGCCTTTTCATGGTAAAGACTCTTGGCAAACTAAGAACAAAGGAAAATTTCCTCAACTTGATAAAAGATCACCAACAAAAACCTACAGCTAACACAATGGTGAGAGACTAGATGCCGTCTAGGACGAGGCAATGATATTCTCCATCACCATTCTACTCAATCTTGTACTAGAAGTTATACCTAGTCCAATAAGTAAAGGAAATAAAATATACACATTGAGAAGGAAGAAATAAAACAGTCTTTGTTTGCAGATGATTTAACTGTCTATGTAGAAAATTCCAAAGAATTAACAACAAAATCTCTCAAAATTAATAAGTGAGTACAGCAAGGTCATAGGACACAAGATTAATATACAAGTAAATCATTTTCCGACAAACCAGTAATGAACAACTAAAATTTGAAATTTAAAAAAGTACTTATGGGGGGGAGGAGCAAGATGGCAGAGGAGTGAGACCTAAATATCATCGGGTCCCAGGAATTCAGCTAGGTAGTTATCAAACCATTCTGAACACCTACAAACTCAACAGGAGATAGAAGAGAAGAACAGCAGCAATTCTAGGAATAGAAAAACGACCACTTTCTGGAAGGTAGGACGTGCGGAGAAGTGAATCTGAGGCGAAATACGAGAAGATAGACCTGGAGGGAGGGGCTGGCTCCCGGCAAGCGGCAGAGCAGTGGAGCACAAAATCGGAACTTTTAGAAGTCTGCTCCACTGAGGGAGGTCACTCCAGAGGCTAAGCGGGGGGTTGGAGCCCTCGTGGCGACAGTGTGGTCTCAGGTCCGTGAGGGTCACAGAAAGACCAGGGGTGTCTGAGTGCGGCAGAGCTCCCAGGTATCGGAGCAGGGGAAGCCAGCTGTAGAGACAGAACCGGGCAGTGGGCTCTCAGCTCGGGGTTATGTTCAGCTGTGATCCGAGGGACAGTCGGGCCACTGCTCTTTGAGCAGGGACCCCACAAGTGGCAGATCCAGGGAGACTCACCTTCCTCCTCCGGGAGGAGTGGCGCGGGAGCATGCTGCAGGAATCTGCTGGGTTTGGAGACTCCAAACGGGACCCTGCGCCAGAGATAGAAACGCTCCGTCACAGGGCGGCTGAGCTCGGAGCCCAGCCGGAGACCAGGGATACGGGAGTGATTGACTGCTTTTCCCTGAGGGCGCACTGAGGAGCGGGGCCCCGAGCTCTCGGCCCCTACAGGCGGAGATTGGGAGGCCACCATCTTCATTCCCGTCCTCCAAAGCTGTATGGAAAGCGTTCAGGGAACAAAAGCTCCTGAGAGCGAACCCGAATAGATCGCTTAGCCTGGCCCCTGGCAAGGGTGGTGCAATTCCGCCTCGGGCAAAGATGTTTGTGAATCCCGGCAACAGATCCCTCCCCCAGAAGATCAGCAAGAATATCCAGCCAAGACCAAGTTCACCGATCAATGAGAACTGCAAAACTTCAGAGCTATGGGAATACAGCACATAGACTTCATGGCTTTTTTTCCATGATTCTTTAGTCTTTCAAAGTTAAATTTTAAAAAAATTTTTTCTTGTTCTATTTTTAAAAATTTTCTTCCTTCCTATTTTAATGTTTTTTAACTATTTTATCTTATCAGTACCTTTTAAATTTTTATTGTTATAGTCATATTCTATCCCTTCACTGTATTTAACCTTATTTTTTGTATACATATTGGTTTTTCTTTCTTTACAATTTTGGGATACAGTTTCTTCTAACAGATCAAAATATACCCTAAATCTAGCACATTGCTTTGTTCTAGTCTCCAGCCTGATCACATTCTTTCCTCTTTTTTTCTTTTTTCAACCAACTTCTTATCAATTCATTTTTAATAATCTTTTTAAATTTTCATCTTTACAGTCATATTCCATCCCTTCATCCTGTTTACATATATATATATATTTTTTCTTTCTTTAAAAATTTGGGAGGCAGTTTCTTCTAACAGAACCAAAATACACCCCAAATCAAGT
>JAPYYM010001925.1:0-12883 GCA_028534135.1 Potos flavus
AAGCCACCAAGCCAGGGCAAATAGAGGGGACGGGGGGGGGGGGGAAGGAGGGGGAACCAGGGGCTATTCTAGAAAGGATCTCCTCAAAGAAAAGGGTGCATAGAGAGGGCAGGGAGAGTGGACACAGGAAGGGGCAGCATGAAGCTGTGGCTGGCTCCCTGTGAGTGGGGGTGCGGTGTGTTTCCATGTGGGCCGATCCGAAACCTTAGTGGGGACATGTCCCCATGAAGACCCCAGGACTGGTGGGGGCCAGGGATCTGAGCTTCACCTCACTCTCACTTTCCTTGTCTCTTGTCCTTTCTCCAAGCCTTAGCTGGGGACAGGAGGACATGATGTGGGGGAGGCGTGTGGATGTCAGCCTTAGTGCCCCTCACAGCCAGGCATAATTCATGGGCAGACTCACCCAGGCCAACGCCAGCACCTTGCAGACCAAGAATCACAGCCCCTCTGTCAGGATGAGCAGCTTGTGGGAGCTTTGCCTCAGGGCTGGGAACATAAGATCCCCGCAAGCTATAAGGAAGGGCCCCCTTCAAATCTTCCTCAGCCCCTGAAGCCTCCCTCAGCAGCCCCTCAAACCCACCCCCCACCCCCATCTTATCAACGCCCACCTTCCCCAGCAGAATTCTAGAAGGAATCTCAAGAGTAATACCTCAGACAGAGCCTCTACTCACCAGGAGTGACCACTATGGTCCGCACCCCTTACCACAAACCTCGGCCCAGAGCCAGGCAGCCCTACCCCACTGTCACCTACTGGAGGACCAATGAAGGTCTGGTGTTTGTGGGAACCCTTCTCACTGACCCAGGGGACTGCTTTCTTTCTCCTCTTCTCCTACTCTGTGGCCTGGCCATTCAGGCTTTGGCAGGGGCTGTAGACAGAATGTGAAAGAGAAGTGGAGCATTAAAGGGTGAGGGCCTCCAGGCCCCAGGTTTGTAGCGGGTTCCCCCTCTCTCCCCCTTCCTCAGTTTCCATTTCCAGGTTGCCAAGACTAGCTGCCTTAAGTAATGTTTTCCAGGGAACCGTCAGGGCAGGAAGGGAGCTCATTTTAGTCCACATGTGACAAACATTTCTAAGTGTGTGCCAAGCACCGTGTCCAGCCCTCAGTTAAATTTCTGGGGATGCATCGATTTGTAAGACTTGCCCTCACAGACCTGACTCTATAGACAAGTATGGAGTGACAGAGGCCTAGACAGCTTACCTAACCCACCGGCAGTCAGGGAAGGCTGCCTGGACAAAGGGGTATCCACACTGAGTCCTGAAGGATGACATGAGTTAGCCTGGTGAAGAGACGGGGAAATGAGCATTCAGGCTGGAAGATGATGATGTGCAGAGGTCCAGAGGAAAGAAAGCACACGGCTGAAAAAATATAGTCAGGCTGGAAAAACGTAGGCGGGAGGAATGTGCATCGGGGCTGAGGGCTCAGGGGAGGCTGTGGGGGCCTTGTTAACAACTTGAACTTGAGTAAAAGGCAGTGGGGGCCATCAAAAAGCTTGATGCAGGCTCGGCTTTGAAAGACCAAAACTGACACTTTTGCTCTGGAGGTAAGATCATGGAGAAATGGCAGGAAGAGAATGGGAAGTGAAATGATGGTGATTGAATTCAGAGCCGAGGCCTCAGGAATGGCCCAGCTGAGGGGTGGAAAGGAGAGGGCAGCAGAGTCCCCACGAGGCTCAGAGCCATAAGCTTTCATTTTCATCTAGTTTGGTCCCCACAAGGTGAGTATCACTGACCCCTAGCATAGAGAAGACTCAGAGATGGCTGGTGACTTGCTCAAGGTCACACAGCTAGTCGGTCTTAGAGGAAGGATCTGCTAAGATTGGGTCTGTCTGACTGTGGATCGCATGCTTTTCCCCAGGCCTGATACCTGGGCTCTGAGTTCTGGGAGCAGGGCCCCAAACTTCATTCCCATCCTGTCCTGGCTTTCCTTCCCCCTCCGGTCTTCCCCCGGCCTTGCTTCCCGGCCGGGGCACCAGCGGGTCCTTCCTCCCCAGCTAGTCCTCAGTTCTCACCCCAAGGGCGTCAGAGCAAGCTGGGGTAGGACCCTGGGATGTGCTAGGTGGCCCAGGGAAAGTGGCCGTCCCTCTCTGGTTCTCAGCCATGAAGGAGCCAGCATGTCCAGGGAGGAGAATGGAGGATATTAAGAGGAAAGGGTCATATTGGTTCGGCAGGGCTTGGCCCCAGAGAGGTCCAACCAGCGTGCGGGAAGGGGAGGGGAGATGACAGTTTATTCTCGGGACTCAGACAGGAGAAGCAGGTGGGAAGAGAGATCTGGGGATGGGATGGTTCCGGGTGAGATGTTTGAGAACGGGGCTAGAGAGAAAGGCTTGCCTGGTCTAGAAAGCCACTTTGACAAAAGTCAAGCTGTGGGCAGGTGGCCACTGGGAGCAGCATTGAAACGATTGAAATGTCTGGGAGCCCTCATGGCCCTCCCCGTGTCATCCAGGCAGCTCTAGTTATGAGAACGGTTTCCCCGCTGGAGACCATGAGCTCTTCACCACCTTCAGCTGGGACGACCAGAAAGTTCGCCGAGTCTTCATCAGAAAGGTAACCACCTCCCCCAACTCTCCAGGACTGGGTGGGGGAGGGTTGGGTGGGGGGAGACCCTTGGGAAGGCCCCGGCCCATCCCTCTGTCTGCAGATTCATACAGAGGCCACCCCTCTCCCCTTCTCCTGTGACCCCAGCTGACAACACCTGCTGGGAAGTGTGTCCCTAGGTTTCAGCCCACTGTCCCCTGCTGTGCCTAAACCCATTGTCTCATCCTCTCTCCAGATACTTGGGGCCCCTTGTCCTGTGGAGACGGGCTCTGGAGCATCTTTGCTCTTTTTTCACCTTGTCCTGGATCCGTTCTAGTGACCCCCAAGAAGGAGAGTGGAGGGTACAGGATGCAGGTCTGGAGAGGAGACTGAGTCACTGGGAAGCTGGGGTCCCCCTGAGCCTCACTGGGGGGCCAAGTCTCCCCGGCCACGAACGGGGCTCCCCAAAGCTGAACAGAACTCCCTCCCACCCCTAGGTCTATACGATCTTGCTGATCCAGCTGCTGGTGACCTTGGGTGTCGTGGCTCTTTTTACCTTCTGGTGAGTTGGTGGCAGGGACCTGGCGCCTTCCAGGGATGGCCGTGGCGAGGCCAGACTGCTCTGGGAATGTTTGGCTAAGAGATTTGTGTGGGGGACTCGTGCCGCGGAGGACCTTTGGGGAGTGCCCATGGAGGAGTCCTTCATTTGGGGAGGGGGGAAGGGGGAGGACGAGGTGGCTTCTGGGCCAGCAGGTGTCTGCGAGGCAGTCATCCTCTCAGACCTTCCAGCCCCACAACCTGGCACCTCCCTACCCCAGCCCGGGACGGTGGCTGGGGCTCCCTGTGCCACCAGGGGTGCCTTCCCCCTTTCTTCCTCACCAGTCCTGGGAGCTGTGGGGAGCGGATGCAGAGACGGAGCTAGAGGGCAGCTTCTGATTCTCCCCCCCGTTTCTCCACAGTGACCCCGTTAAGGACTACGTCCAGGCCAACCCAGGATGGTACTGGGCATCCTAGTGAGTATACCCCAGGCCTCCAGGCCCCTTGCCAGAGAACCCTCAGTGGCACAAGATGGGAAATCTCCCCTGAGAGAACCCAAGCCCATGGCCCCTCTCCACCATAAAGGGAGACTGTCCTCACAAGGGCGTGGCCAGAGGGCCTTTCTAGTGTTTAGATCTGAGGCGGAGGGAAGAAGCAGACAGAGGTTCTGGTAGCTTGCACAAAGAGGGAAGGGTGAGGCTGGGGCCCCGGCTGGAGAGACCCAGACCTTGACCCTGAGGGGAAAGGGACCTGGAACACCTTGGCCCACACTAATGATGATGTTGCTACTCTTATTAATGTTATTAATGCCTATGAATTATTCATCATAATAGCTGCCACTTACAGAGTGCCTAATAAGGGCTGGGCGTCGTTCTGTGTGCTGGATATACAGTATTGCATTGGCTCCTCGAGTCAACTGGGTAGGGTTACCTCAGAAAACTTAGGGTTCAGAGAGGTTGAGTAATTTGCCCAAGGTCACACAGCTAGTCAGTGGTGGAGCTGGGATTCAAATCCAGGTTTCAGGCTGAGGCCTGTGCTCTTCATCACTCTGCTTGGCAGATTCCCTTCCTCTCGAGCCACTTGGCTCCTGCTTGTCCTCTGCTTTTTAAGGAGAGTGGCAGGTAACTTAAGAGAAGAAGTTGGATGGTGTAGGTGATTCCTGACCCTCTTATCTGGGCAATTAGGGGTCATTCTGGATAATTCTAGGCCAGAACTACCCTGGGCTGAGACCAGAACTGCTCTCACCTGAGTCTTCTTCAGTGGGACTGCCCGCGGTCCATTTGGTAAATAAGGGACGAGACTGGCGGAGGACCGGAAGGCTCCACGCGAGGGCCTCTGAGACACCTCGGAGAGCTGTGGAGCCTTATGGGACAGAAGTTCTGGATGTCTGGCGAGGAGCTTGCACACTAGGCCTTGTACTAGGCCTGCTCTTGGGCGGAGATATGGTGGAGATGTTGGCTCGGCCTCCTGGACTACCCCAAGCCCAGAACAGTCCTCGAGCAAGCCTTGAATTAACACAAGCCAGTCATAAGCTGGCAGGAAGGAGGCTCGTCCTGGCCTCTGCAGCTCCTTGGAGGAGCAGAGGAGTGGAGACGTGGCTCAGTCAAGTTGGGAGTCCCAGGGGAGGAGACATTCACACCTGGAGCCTTTCTTAGGGCGTCGGACAGAGGGCCTGTCTACAGACCAGACAGGGAGGCATACAACTTGGGGAACCGGGAGGCACTGTGTGGTAAGCTAATGAGACCCCAGGGACTGCCCCCAGGCTGGCCCACATGGCAGGTTGGCATGGTTCCCAGCACGTCAGCACCGCCTGGCAGACTCAGGCGCCCTGAGGACTCGGGAATGGAGTCCCCAGGCCCTTCGGCAGGCCTTCTGTGGGAGGGTCGGCAGGACTCCACGTCCTGAGCAGACGGTGGCAGGAACGCAGCCCAGGAATGAGCAGACTCGGAAGCGGGGCAGAATCCACCCCGCTGAGGGCAGGCATGAGAATCTGGCCTGTGGATGGCGAGACTGAATGGTCTTCTGCCTCCACATCTCTGGACAGAAAGCAGAGATGCTCCCCCCAGCTCGGGGTGGAGGGGGCGGGGGGGCGGAGAGAAGTTGGGAGCGGGCATGGACCCCGCGCTTTTTATGGGGTGTCACAAAGCCTCAGAAGTACTTGGGAATTCTACTACCAAGATGCTGCCCTTTTCTTCGGAGAGCCAGCCTGTGGCTCTGCCCTGCCCCACCCCCTCCCCACTCCTCAACTGTCTCCACTTTGCCCCCCTGAATCTGCTTCTGGGTCCTAGACCTCGTGGGTCTCGCCTCCTACCACATACCAAGCCCTTAATCGCAATGAGAATAAGACCACTCTTTCCCAACGTGTGAGGCACCACGCGAAGTGCTTTCCGGGTGTTTATCATTTGATCCTGAAAACAAGCCTGCCAGGCGGAGACTGTGATTATCCCCATTCTGCAGATGAGGACGTGAGGCTCGTGGAGAAGTTCTTGCTTCCTAAGCAGCGTAGTCTTGCGCACTTCCCCTAAGTGCTCGGCTGCCTCCCTGCTGGCCCAGGATTGGCCCTAGAGCGGGACGCGCAGAGGGAGGACACTGGGTTTGGATGCTTTCCTCCACTTGAGCCTCACTCCCCTATTCTGACACTTTGTAAACAGACATGGCTCCAGCCCAGGCCCTGGGGCCCAGGCTCTGACATGCAAGTTAGTCTTTCTTTCACTTCTGTGACTCATTCTCTGCCCCCTGGGATGGCGGCCTTCCAGCAACCCCCTCCACTCTCCGCCTTCTCGCCTTCTCGAGGCTCCAGTCATCTCCCTTAGCGGGACTCTTGCCGTATTGTCTGATTGCTCCCTCTGAGCCCTGGCGGCGGGCAGGAGTTGGGGCTGAAGGGGTGGGGGGCAGGCGGGAGGCACGAGGCAGAGGAGGAAACGGTGAGCCCAGAGCCAGGAGAGGCGGGTCAGAGCCTCTCTGGGAGGTGGGGAGTCTAATTGTAATAACAACTCCCACTCTCAAGTCCTTGCCCTGTGCCAGGCCCCGTGCTAAGTGTTGGGGTGCGTGCTGTCAGTCCTGCTACAGCCCCATGATTTGGTACCAGTATGGCTGTCTCACGAAGGAGGAAACTCATGTAGCTCGTTCAAGGTCACCGAAGTGGCAGAGCTGGGCTAAGAATACGGGTGTCGGGCTCCAAAGCGGCACCGTAACCCCGGGGGGCGAGTGTCCCTCTGCCCTTCCTCTGACCCCTGGTCTTGAGGACTGAGGAGCCGTGGACCAGGGAGGAAAAGAGACTGGGTGGGCCCTTGCCCTTCGGAAACTCCCGGTCCGGCAGGGAGACAGGACTCACACCCAGGACGCACATAGACAAGGGTATTATTATTATCATCAATATTGCCAGCGTGACCGACCAGTGACTCAAGGTGAGACCAGAAGAGAGCAGATCCTGGAGCATTTCTCAACTGGGACAGGACGGGGATTCTACTGTCCCTCACTGGTCCCTGGAACTAAGAACCCCTCTGTCACTGCAGCAACTGTCCCACAGCACTTGAGAGCCGCTGAAGTATAGGAGGTACCAACGGAGGGGTCTTATTTGCTAAATCCGATAGGCTTTTCTCCCCCCCAGATCCCCTATGCTTTTGGATTTCATCCAGATGTATTTAAAGGTCCCCTAACCATGGCCAGGCCCTAGGTTAATCGGAAGAATGCAAAATGAGTAGGTCACACCAGATGCTATGTCTGGCTGGGGGTTCAGATGGCTGTGGACCCTGGGCCGCAGTTTAGTGCCCGTGGTGCACAGAGGGAGCCCCTCTGACCCAGGCCTTGGGCATCCCTGCCAGCTGGTCCTTTCCAGCAGGAGCAGAGGGTGGCGGGCACGTTATGAGGGTGCAGAGGGCAGGGGGGAGGTTGGTGGGGCAGATCAAGCAGGGCCTTTCCAGGTCTTTGGGAGTTTTAAACAAGGGAGTCCTGGGATCGGATCTGTCTGGGGCTTGGAGGATGGAAGGGAGGGCTGGAGGCAGCAGGACCAGATAGAGAGAGGCGGCCCCACCTGAAAGGGTGGTATTGGGCAGGGAGAGAAGGTGACAGATCCGAACGCTGCCTGGGTGGGAGGATCGGCAGGTCCCCATGATTAATCGGGCGAGGCCAGGTGAGAGTCAAGGATGCTGAGTTCTCTGGTTGGGCGACTTGGATGTGCATGGCGTCCCCGGCAAGAGGAGACGCAGGAGCAGGGGCAGGGAGGAGGGCGAGTTCACTCCTGACATGTTGGTTTGGGCACATTTCTAAATGGCCGTGTCTGCTGAGTTGGCAGTTGCCTGTTCAGGTCTGGGGTTGAGAAGGAACATCTAGATGAGAAACAAGGGTGTGGGAGCCGTGAGCCTTTGCCTGCTAGAGGGAGTCCTTTCGGGGGAGCGAGCGCCCAGGGAGAGCATGAGGGGACACGGCCGGGTGGGGCTCTATATCAAAGGAATGGGGACTATTTAGATCCTCTGAAGGAGACTGGGAAGGAGTGGCCAGGGAGGTAGGAGGGGACCCAGGAGTGTGTCATTGTGGAACCAGGGGAACGATGGGAGTGATCAGATGTTGAAAAGTCAGGTTAAGACAGGGACTGACAAGTGTCGCTGGGACTCACAGGGCTGTGGCAAAGCCGGCTCTCATTAAGTGGGGCTGGGTTTGGGTTTGTGGGGTTAGGGAGTAATGCAGGGATGGAGGAGACCGTGAAATGGGGACAACTTTTTCAAGAAGCTTCTCTGGGAGGGTGGATGAAGTAGCCGTAGCTGGAGCTAGGGAAGACGTTGGCCGAGATAGAAAAGAGCTGAGGAGGGTTGTGTGGGAGGAGAGGCACCGGTAGGAAGGTTGAGGTATTAGAGAGAGAGACGGTGGGCCAGCTGAGCGGGTGGGGACCCGGAGCCCAGGCTGGGGGGATGGGCCTGGGATGGAAAGACAGGAAAAAAGGCACAAAGATGCACCATACAATGTTTGCAGATGGCAAGTGGGGAACCAAGGGAGCCCCACATCATCTCGAATCTTTCTGGGCTGCATCAGGCATGACTATGCAGGAGTGAGGCAGCCTGGGAGCTCTGGGGGCGGGGGGCGGGGAGGATGGTTGGAATTGCTGCTGGGGGGGATAGGCGATGAACCGAGGAGGGAGAAGGGCAAGGATGACGGGCACTCTGCTGAGGGCCCACTGGGGGCTGGAGACCATCATTGATGGTGGCACCAGTCTAGGTAGGCATGAGCGCGCCCCTGGGGTCCTCAGCCCCTCGTCTTGCACCTCCTGGACTGGTCTTCACCTCTCTAGAAAATCCTCGATCCTGAGCCCCCAGCCGGTCATCCGCTGGACATGGCCCCCTGATCCAGAAAGCCACGCCACAGGTACTTCCTGCTTGGGCCAGGTGCTGGCAGGACAGATGAGGGCCCTTCCCCTGGTTCGCATGCGGTCTAGTCGGGGAGACCCACAACACAGCAGCAAGGTGATTACAAGTAATGAGCAGGGAGGAGGGGACTGACTGAGGCAGCGTGGGGCAGCGGATACAGGCTAGGACTCTGCGCCAAGAAGGTGCGAGGATTACATCAATTAGTGGTCCTAAAGCACTTCGCACTCTGCCTGGCACACAGAAAACACCAGATACAAACTTTCTGGGAAGTATTGAGTGTCTGGGGAGACCACTTTGGACCCGGTGGTCAGCTACTCCGTGACACCCCTGACCCAGTATTTCCCCAAGCTCGTCCAATGCCCATTCCTGTCTTTTGGGATCGGACCACCCGCCTGCCCGTTGCCAGGTTCTAGGATGACTGTCGTCTTCAACCCCCTTCCCCTGGCCCGATCCTACTGCCTGGCACCTAGGCAGGGGTGGCGGAGAGGAGAGTGAGCAGGGCACTGGCTGGAGGGGCCCTGGGGGGCACGGGCTGACTGGCCCATCCCTCTGTCTCTCACAGCGCTGTATTCTTTGCGACCTACCTGACCCTGGCCTGCTGTTCTGGACCTAGGTATGTGATGGCTCGAGGAGCAACTTGTGGGAACACAAGCAGGGTCTTGAAAGTTCGGGCCCTCGTCCTGCCCGCCCCCAAGGTGCTCTGCATGTCTGAGAGGGCTGTGTCCTCTGGGCTCCGTCAAGCCTAGCCCTCCCTTCTTTACTTGGGGCCTCTGAGGCAGTGAATCCACTGATGGGGGTACCTGGGGATGTGGCCGAAGGAAGGGGCTCCGAGGAGTGGGGATGGGGTGAGGCCGAGACCCCCCTCCCCGTGGCAGTGACCCTGGCCAGTGGCTGTCGGTACCCGCACCCCCTTCTCCTCTGAACTCGGTGGCTTGCCTTGCAGGAGGCATTTCCCCTGGAACCTGATTCTTCTGACCATCTTCGTGAGTGATCTAGGGGTGACTGGGGACAGAGGCTGAGTGGAGACGGTGGGGGGAGGGAAGGAGGGTGGGCTTCGAGGGCCGGGAAATCTGGGCTGGGGATGTCCAATGTGAGGTCACTGGTGGAGGCAGGAGCATTCTCACCCCACTTCTGCCACAAAGACGTCCCACCCTCTCTTTCCAGATGGGCTTAGTCTCCCCCTGACTCTATCCACTGTCTCTTTTCTTTGTGATGTTGTTTTTAAGAGGTTTGAATGAGGCATCCTAGGAGCTATGGGTAATGAAGGGTAGGTCGTAGAAAGGTGGGGAGGAGGTAGAAGCAGGGCTGCCAGAAAAGGAAGGGGACAGCTAGTGCTGGCCTGTGGGGACCCTCCTCACCAGGCCTGAGTTGTGGAAATGAATGTGGGCGGGGGCGAGGCAGACAGAGTTGAGGGGTGTGCACAAGGGATGGAGGCTCAGGCTGGGCCTTGGAGGTGTCTGGGCCCCCGAAGGCTGAGTTCTGGAGCATTCCCCCATCTTGCTTCTCCTTCCAGACCCTGTCCATGGCCTACCTCACTGGGATGTTGTCCAGGTAAAGGGGACAGGTGGAGGGGGACGGGCCACTCTCTGAGGGGAGCTGCTCCCAAACACATCCCTCCAGAGAGCATTCAGATAGGGCGGGGGTTCAGGCAGGCAGGAAACATTGGCCTGGAGCCCTCTTCTCGCACACTCTGCTCAACAGTGACAGCGGGACCTGGCCAGGTCAGCGGGGTGGAGGTGGGGAATGGAGGGGAGCAAGGTGACCTCTCGAGCTGCAGCTTGAAGGACCCCAGAAGGGCTGATCTTCCCATTTCCCTGTGAGCCACCTCCTGGTGGCTGCACCAAGGCCTCCCCACCCTCCTCCACTCCCACCTCTTTGAGATCCTTCTAACAGGAGTTTGAGTCTAAGCAGGCTCCCAGGAAAGAGGCTGGGAAAGCAGGGAGAGGGAGGATCCTGGGAAGGGGAGAGGGTGGGGGTCCCAAGGTCAAGGGATCAGGTGCTGGCCGAAGACGGCGGGCCTGGGAGGAGGGCCGGGGAGACCAGAAGGCCCGCCGGAAGCTGAGCGCCTGGCCTTACGTCCCGCAGCTACTACAACACCACGTCTGTGCTGCTGTGCCTGGGCATCACGGCTCTCGTCTGCCTCTCCGTCACCGTCTTCAGCTTCCAGACTAAGGTCGGCTCTGGGCTCGTGGGCAGGACAAGGCCTCTGGGATGGGGGCGGGGGTGGGGGCGGCTCCAAGCTTGGGTCCCTGGCTAGGGAGAGGTGAAAGGGGTGCGTAGGGTCTGGGGAGGCCTCCTGGAGGAAGAATGCTGGCTTTTGCCATGTAGGCCTCTGCCTTCTGACCAGCACATGGCCCAGCAGGGGCCCCTGGGAATGTGGAGCCATCCCGGGCAGGCCCCACAGCTGACGCCTGTCCTGTCCCTGTAGTTCGACTTCACCTCCTGCCAAGGCGTGATCTTCGTGCTGCTCATGACTCTCTTCTTCAGTGGACTCATCCTGGCCATCCTCCTGCCCTTCCAATATGTGAGTCCCCGCGTCTCCCAGCGGGGCCCTGGGGAGGGAGGGAGAGCCCACCTTGCCTGAGGCTGCTGTTTCCTCCCCCGCCCTCCAGGGAAGGCCCCGAGCCAGAGGCCTCCAGCCTGCCGTCCTGTCCAGCCCTCCTGGCACCTGCCCTGGGCTGGTTGGCAGGATAAGCAAACAAACAAAGAGGCTTTTCTTGGCAGGCCTGGGCACCTGCTTGCGCCATGAGCCACATCCGGCTTCACCTTTCTCATCCTCCCCTCTGAGGGGAGGGGAGGCCGAGGGCGGGAGCATAGCACATTTAAACCCTGGGCAGAGAAGGGAGCTCAGGAGATCCAGAGGGCCACCAGGCCCAGAAGGGCCCCAAAGAAGGGCCCCGGAGCTCTCGAGGGATCCGCCAAGTCCAGAAAGACAGAATCTGGCTGGCCAGGCAGGCAGGAGGTGGGGCAGTGGGGCTCTGAGCATACCCTCCACCCCATTAGAGTGGCAGTGGGACCAGCCGAATCTCAGCTCTGCAGTCGGCCCTGGGAAATCCAACTAGGACCACACAGGGCCCAGTGGCGACTGAGGCAGTCAGGCTGCTGCCGATGGAGAAGGCGGCAAACTGAGGGCATCCCAGGAGGGGCCTGGGTTTAATCCTGGGAACCCAAGGGATGAGGCTATCAGACCTCTGCTAAGGGCTCAGTGCTTCTACCCCCCAGCCCCCACCCAAGACTCCTCTTGGCCACCTTTGGTGCACGATCCCCCCTCCCCCCCCACCGCTGACCCTTTTCTGCCAGGCTAGGGCCAGCATCCCTCGCTCTCCCTTTCCCCCGCCCCATCCTGCCCAGCCCCGGCCCCCAGGGTATTGGCTCCAAGTCCAGGACATTAGGATTGGTTCTAGCATTTCCTTGGCACTTCCCAGGATCCTGTTGACGAAGGGAGGGACCGGAGCTGGTCTGGGGGCCCTCTGTGTATCTACGATGGGGGTGCGGTTACAGGAAGGGGCCTCAGAGCTTCAAAGAACCCTTTATTGACTCAGGCAGGCTAATGGGATGCTTGTGTTTCCAAGAATCTTCTGGGGGAAAGCCCTATGGAGGGGGGCATGACTGAAACTTGTAGGGTTTCTATACCCATCTGGATGCCCCGGAGACCTAGGGGGAGCCAAGTTTGGGCAGGGGCGCTGTTCCAGTCTCTGCGAGCAGTCCCGTCATGCACAGCTGGCAGGGGCTCCAGAGGACCCTCCCCCCGACACCCCCCTGAGCCCCTCACCCCTTCAGGCAAAGCTAGGGAGTCCCCCTACAGAGGAACAGACAGACCCTACACAGGACAGGGATGAGTTCGCCCCAGGGGAAGGCAGCAGCCTGAGGCCAGGCTCAGGCCCGAGGGACGACGGGGTCCCCCAGGATGAGGGGCTCCCATCCAGCCTGGGCGTGGGGGCTGTGTGTGCAGGGAGCCAGTACCGGTCACCTGGGAACGGCCCTGCCAATCCCTCCACAATCACTGCTGTCCTGGGGTTTCCCAGACCCACCCGGAGCCCACAGAGAATCAAGGACCCCTCTCTGCTCTGGGGCTTCTTAGGGACGGCTGGAGGGTTGCGGGTGCTGTGAGAGATGGAATCCACCAGGGAGGTCTGCACCGTGTCCTCTGGTCTGTGGACTAAGCCCTCCTCCCTGCCCCGTCTCCCCCATGCCCCTAAACCCTTCCGTGTCTGCTCCCCAGGTGCCCTGGCTCCACGCAGTGTATGCCGTGCTCGGAGCAGGCGTGTTTACGTTGGTGAGTGTGGCTCCCCGCGGGGGGGGGGGGGGTGCCTTCTCAGCCTCTGATCACCTCCCCAGCTCCCTCCACTGTCCCTGTCTTCCTCACAGTCCTCCTCCTCCTTTCGAAGCTCCTGCGGGTGGGTCAGGGCTCACTGCCACATTCAGGGAACTGTCTCCGGTCTCCAGGACACACCAGCTCAGCTGGGCGGGGGGG
>JAPYYM010001926.1:0-12882 GCA_028534135.1 Potos flavus
CCACACGCTGTGCATGAACTACATTCAGCAGCAAGAGAGTTCAGCCCTGTCCGCACCTCGTGCCTCCAGATGAAAATTCCAGGTCCCAGGATGAGCATCGGCGACCTCTGCCGAGGCCCCTATGGCTGGGGGCAAGGCGGTCAGACGAGGCCGGACTCTCTTACGTGTTAACTTTCCAAAGCACATTTTCCGTAGAACCTGAACAGTCCCCTAGCCGTCCCTAAGACACAGGGTGGACCAGAATGTCCATACGTGCGTAATCAAAAAATCGTTTCCTTATTTTTTCCATGTTCTTCACCAAAGATCCCATCCTGGATGAGAATTTTCAATTTGGTGGTCCTCAGAGTTATCACGGACTCTCAGATAATCCACAATTGTCTCTTGGCAGTGAGGACAAACTTTTCAATAATGGTAAGTGCAAGCCGGGAACCCCCTGCCTGCGTTGAGAACCCCGCGGGGAGGACGAAGAGGCCAGGCAGAGGCAGAGGGGGACAGCCCCGTCGTGGAGGGGGACAGGGCGGCTGGAGGGGAGGCTGCTCCCCCCCAGGTGGGCAGACTTCCCGTCTCTGTCCAGCCCCCCACCCCTGCCCATGGCTCTGGGAAAGCCGGGCCTGGGGGAGGAAGGCAGGAATGTCCCTGCAGGCTGGTGGCCGCCTGGAGGAAGGGCTGCCACACTGCCCGCCCCTCCCAAATTCAGCTAGGTCAGTGTCCCTCCCGGGAGTGGGGTGGGTGGGGGAGCCAGTGTCCCCCCAGCCAGGGAGGCCCCCGGGAATGGGGGAGAGCGTCCCTCCAACAGCCGAGGTGGCTGACATGAATTCAGTCTGACAAAGCTCCGACGGGCGCCACGGGGTGACAGATCTCCTTTACCCTAAAGAAGGCCCAGAGGAAAGGTCGCCTGCGTGGGTCACGGGACGCCTGCCCTGTGAGGTGTGGTGCTGGGCCCGGAGGCAGGACCTTGTCGAATGGCGACTTTCCCCTTCTCTCACTCCCTCTGTTTATTTATTGGGATTGTTGCCCTGAGGAAGGGCTTGTCCCATATTTACTCATTTGCTCACCCGAGATTTGCACTGGGGGCTCTGTCCACGCGGTTCTTGTGTCCTGTGGGTGAGCCCTCCTCTCAAACACGTCCCTCCTTTCTGGCCCCACGAGGTGTTCGCGGCCTCTAGCCCTTTCCCTGCCCCAGCTCCGGACTCTGATTTCCTTTCCCAGAGAATAGAACTTAGAAACAAAGACATGGGTGCCAGGCGGACTTGGGGAGAAGGCCATCGCTGCCAGCCTCCCACCGCAGGCAGGGCTGGAAAATATGTGACCACACACGGAGACACATGCACACACAGATGCACACACATGTGCACACACAGACGCACACAGAGAGGCACGCACACACAGACACAGACACACACAGATGCACAAAGAGTCACTCACACAAACACACAGGCACATGCACACAGAGACACGCACGTGTGTACACACTGAGACACACCAACACACACGTGTGTGCACACACAGACGCACACAGGCACGCACAGAGAGACACAGGCACACAGATGCACACAGAGGCACTCACACACAAACACATGCATGTGCACGCACAGATGCACACAGGCGTGCACACACGTGGACACACACACACACAGAGTTATACCGAACCGTTGCTCTCCCTCCTTCTCTACATAAAACACGGCTTCGAGCCGATCTCTCTGATTCCACCCAATATCACAGGATTCCTCCAGGCCTCCTTCCGACTCCTCTGGCAGTTTTTGTTAAATATACGGCTCCCATTTTCCACAATAGTTGAAGCACTGGCTTCATCCTAGAGGCTTAGGATTTGCTACCCCGCAGCCTGGAAAAATTGGATCTGCCGGCAGGTGTCTGTGAGGATTCTCTGTCTCCAGCGATTCGCGGTCAGCAAGGTCGCCATCGTGGGTCTTTCCTCCCGCCGTTCTCCGTGTCTCTCTCTGAGCTCGCTGCTACTGCGGCCATCCTTTTTTTTTTTTTTTTTTTTTTTTGGTCTCCTCATGCTGCTGATTTTAGATATTTATATTTGAATATGTGAGCATTAGTGTGGTTTTAAATGTCATGCCAGGTATGACTGTAAAAAGGTACATACCAGAAACTACGAAGTGCCCACCGCAATGGGCAGCCCCAGGGGACCAACCCCACAAGTCCCGCACTCCCTTCGGCACGAATGAGCTAAGCACACGCTCTGTCTTCCTCCCTCGGTAGATGAAGGTGCTCACTGTAAATTTCCAGCCTCCGCTCTTCTCCGCGCACGCTGGTTGCTCCGGCACCCCACGCCCGTCTCAGAGATGGGGTCTGCTCTCCAGCCACTTTGCGCTGCCAGCGCGAGAGAGCCGTGGCTCTTGCCCACGTGGGTCTTTCTACCTGCTTCTGTTGCCGTTGTTTCCGCAGTGACACACGGCGTCGCCAGGAACGGCCCGGGGCACATGTCGTGGGAGCCGTAAATGCTCATGACTGGGAGGCTGGGTCAGCAAAAGAGTGGGTACATATTCCCAAGGGTCCGATCGAGTCCGAGATGTCTGACTCGATGCTCCAATGATAACTTTCCAGACCGCATCTTTAGATTAAACTTGAAAATGATATTGGCATTTCAACTTAAAGTCTTAAAATAAAGTGTGGGCCCAAACGTTCATAATGGGTAAGCAAACAATGTCCACCTGTTTTTTCCATGTTCGTCATCAAAGAACCCAGCACTGATGAGAGTTACCAGATCGGCAGTCCTGAGGGGTTTGGCGAAGCGCAGTTCTCTTCCGGCGGTAAGTACAGACTGCGAGGACAGTCACGGCAACTTGGGAACAACCCTGCCTACGCGCCGGGGAGACTCGGGGCAGGCAGGTCACCTGCCTCGTGGGTTATGAATGAGAATGTCTCTGCCACCGCGTAGCTTGAACTGTTTTATTTGTGTGTGTGAATGCCGTAGATTTCTGTGGGTTAATTTTTTGTTCTACTATCTTCTTAAATTCTCTCATTGCCTCAGTTCAGTTTATCATTGATTCTTTAGGGTTTCCAAATATACTGCATTATCACGTACAAATAGAATTTTCTTCTTCTTTACCAATGTTTAGGCATCTCATTGGTTTCTCTTATCTAATTGCATTGGCTCGTATTTTGAGGATAATGGTCAAAAGTAGCAGAGTTAGCGGGTTTCTGTGCCTTGTTCATGGTCTTAGCTGAAATATCCCTAGTGTTTAGCCAATAAATAAGATCTGGCCCTAGAACAAAGGCATGCATATTTTAACATCTAAAGAAAGTATCCATCAATTTTTAAATATTTTGTCACAGTCTTTTTCATTCTTTGGCAATACTCCGGACCGTGAGCCCCTCCAGGAGGCCTCATTCCCGGTGCCCCTGGGGGCCTTGGACCCGGCTCATGAAGCCTAATTTTTCCTCCGTGACCGTGATGAGCAGGTGATGAGCTGCCCTGGGAGGGCTCGCCACGTGCCCGGCACCGTCACTGATTCACACCATCGGGCCTCACGGCAGCCCCGCGTCAGGCCCATTTCACAGATGGGGCCCGTGAGGCCTGGAGACCGAGGCTCTCGCCCTAGTGGGCCCAGGGGTGTGGGCTGTGGGATCTGCTCCGCACGCCGGGTGGGAGTGACACTCGCGTCCAGGACAGCTCGAGAAGCCTGGGCCAGACGGTGTCCCGCAGCCGCCCAGAGCCGTCCAGACCAGCTCTGCTGCCTCGCTCTTGCTTTTCCAGCTCTGTGGGCGGCCCAGCACCCCTACCTCCCTCCGCCCTTCCTGTCTTTCGCTTGTCAGATGCCACCTGCTCTGTCGATGGGCTGGAAGTGCTGCCAGGGAGAACAATGAGGCGGTGATTCCCTTTCAGGTGTTCACCGCGGGACGCGATTTCCATCTAAGAAGCCAGCAGGGGACACTTCCTGCCTCCCTGGGGGACCTGGGGGGGGGGGGACCAGGAGCCCTGGAGCCCCGCAGAGCTTGGCATGACCCTCCCCAGCCTTTGTGGGCAGATTTATCTAGAACTTTCTCCCGTCCACGGAGATGAAATCTCCACTCGAGAGTTCTCAGGTAGTCAGTTTTCCTGATGTTCTCTTCCCTTCAGCCCTGACTTAAGTACAAAGTGGAGTTTTGCTCATCCATCGTCTGAGACCCCCAGAGTTGGGAATGATCTCATCTAAACGAGGTTAGAAGTCAACCCATATTATCTGTAGACAGCTGGTCACCTTGGAAAACAGTCGTCCTCTTTGTCTCTGGCCAGCCGTGGTTTGGGGGACCTGGGGGCTTCCAAACGGGAAGGAAGGAGTGGTTGTAACACCTCCCTGAGGACTAACGGGTTAGGCTGAGCCACTAGAAGGACGGTGCAGGTCAAAAATGGCCGCACACCGGTCCCTGGAACCCGTCCGGGGGCCCCCGCGGCTCCGCGTGGCTGGGGCGCCCCTCAGGCCTCCCTCCTCTCCGTGCTCGGCCCTCAACCCCGGCTCCTCCATGGGGAGCAGGTGAGCTTCCTGCTCCTGCTGCCGCAGGGGGGGCATTTCCCCCGCTGGACGGGCTCCCCTGAGCTCCAGCCTCTGCCCCAGACAGACACAGGGACAGGCTCACAGAGGGCCGGTCTCGTGCAACCTTGTTCCACACGCCGAGCGACCCCAAGCGTTTTGGACTCATTGTTTGTGGGGTACGCTGACCTCCACCACTGACCTCCCCAAAGACATAAACGTAGTCAACGCAACACCGTCCTCCTGAGCCACCCCTTCTAGATTGCAAGGCAAAGAGGGTTTAGGGTAGGCTCCAAGGAATGACTCTCTAATGCGAAATTCTGGCCACCAGAGCAGGGCACCTCTTGGAAACTCACTGGCTCTCCTTCCTGGGCTGGAATGGTGCTCTCGGGCTACTGAGCGGCAGGAGGCCACTGATCCTGTAATAGGACCCTTCCCTGATACACGATCGTTTTCAACTTGATCTTAACCCGGGTTCTTACTGCTATTTGTCATCTTCCGCTGGGAATCCAGCTAAACCTCCTGGCATCTTTCTCGGTGGAATGGGGGTGTGACTGGACGAGTTTCTGTGAGGCATGGGAACGCGGGACACAGTGCAGGGCAGAGACTAGGATCCCATTAGACTGGCTCCCCGCCTTCTTGGCTGTGTGATCTCATTTAAATGACCTCCCCTCTCTGACCCTACAGTTCGTCATCGGCGAGCCAGGGTCAGAGCCCCTTTAGTGATGGGGTTTCTGGGAAAAGTAAGTTGGGTGACAAAGGGAAGGACTTAGGGCAGATCCTGATTCATAAGACAGGTTAGGCATTCCCACTGGACCTCCTGTGCTTTGGTAAGATACCGTGCCCCCTGCGAAATTCGTCCTCGTTACAAACTCACAGAACCATCACCACAGACGCGACACAGAAGACGTACATCGCCCCAAAATCCCATGCTCTCTGTACTCGGCTCCTCCCACCACCTCCAGCCCCAGCAAATACTCACTTGTGTCCTGTTTCTATCATGTTCCCTTTTCCGGAACGTCATATACCACGTATATCGTGTAGACTTGAGTCTGCTTTCCTCAGCCCGCACAACACATTTGAGACTCGTGGACATTTGCCCACCGGTCTCCCTTTCCTTCCACGGCTGAGCGGGGTTCCGCTGTGGCCGCTGCTGGCTTACTCCTCCCGCGCCAGCCGAATGACACCGGGCTTGTCATGGTTCGGGAATCACAAATAAAGCCCCTGGAAACATTTGCATACAAGGCTTGGGGTGACTGTAAGTGTTCCCTTCATTTGGGTAACAGCCAGAGGCATGGCTGCCACGTTTCACTTCACAAGAAACTGCCGACAGGGTCTCGCGTTCCCGATACAGAGAGTGGCCCTGGGTCGCCTTGGACACCAACTGTGGTATTGGTCCGCGCTTCCCCAATGGCTAATACTGCCGAGCATATTTTCATGTGTCATTTGCCATCTGAATACCTTTTTTGGTCCAGTGTCTTCTCAAATATTTTGCCCATTTTCATGAGTTTGTTTTCTTACTGTTGAGTTTGGAGAGGTATTTCTATATTCCGGATACGAGTCCCTGGTCAGACGTGTGACTGGGAAGATTGTCCCGTGGCTGTGGCTGGCTTCCCACTGCACAGCGGTGTCTTTCGAAGACCGGGGGTTCTTAATACTAGTACAGCTCAATTGATCACTTGTCATTTTGGTATCAAATATAAGAAATCTTTGCCTACTTCAAGGTCGCAAACATTTTCTCTGTTCTTTTCCAGAAACTTTGAAGCTGTAGAGTTTACATTTAGGGCTATGATCCATTTTGAGTTACACCACATATACGGCGTAAGGCCAGGATTATTTTGTTTTGGTTTGATTTTGTGCATAACTGAGGTCCAGTTGTTCCAGCTCCATTCGTTGAAGAAACTCCCCTCTCTCCACGGAATCGCCTTTGCACAGATGTTGACAATCAGTTGATCGTGTACACGTGGGCCTATTTCTGGGATCTATTTTGTTCCACTGACCAGCGATCTACTCTTCTTCGGATATCGCATTGTCTTGGTCACTCGATGTTGATACCAAAATTTGAAATCAGTTTAGTGTGGATCCTCCCACCTTCTTCTGATTTTCAAAATCAATTAGGTTACTCTGGCTTCTTTGTCTTCTCACATAAATTTTAAAAACAGCTTGTTAATTTCTGCAGAAAATTTTGTTGGGACTTTGGCTGGGATGGCTACAAATCTGGAGATCATTTTGGTGGCACTGACTTCTTAACCGTATTCAGCCTTCCACTCTGTGAATGATGCCATTCAGGGTGCCTGGGTGGCTCAGTCGGTTAAGCGCCTGACCTCAGCTCAGGTCGTGATCTCGGGGTCCTGGAATAGAGCCCTGTGGGGGGCTCCCCATTCAGTGGGGAGTCAGCTTGTCCCTCTCCTCCCGCCCCTCCTCATGCTTCTCTCTCTCTCTGTCTCAAATAAATGGGAATGACGCCATTTATGTAGGTCCCCTTCAGTTTCTCTCACCAGTGTTTTGTAGTGTGCACCATAAAGACTTTGCATATATTTTATTCAATTTATACATAAATATTTCATATTCTTGGTGTTATGATAAATGATACTGCTTTTTAAATTTCAACTTCCAATGACTCATTTCTAGTGTGTAGAAATGCGATCGTTTTGTACAAGACTACACTCTACCACTTTGCTCCACTCACCCTTCAGTTCTGGAAGCTTTCCTATAAATTATTGGGGATTTGCTACATAATGAATCATATCATCTGTGAATAGATATTTCTTTCCTTTCCAATGCTTACACCTTTTATTCATTTTCCTTGTCTTATTCCACTAGCTCCAGTAAAATGTTGAAGGATAAATACAAAAGATAAGAATGGACATTCCTCCAAACTTGTGTATCTATTGTGGGCCTAGAGAACTTTTTTTGTAAAAAGTCAGATAGTAAATATTTTAGTCTTTAAGGGCAATATGGTTCCCTGGTGCAACTACTTCCCTCTGCCATTATAGCACAAAAGTAGCCAAAGACAATACATAAAAGAATGGGTGTGGCTATATTCCAATAAAACTTTATTTACTGAAACCAGTGCTGATCCATATTTGGCCTATAAATATTTGCCCACCACTGATCTACTGAAATGATCCATTGGTTTTTCTTTATTCTGTTCATATGGTGAATTACATGTCTTGATTTTTGAGTGTTGAACTAGACCTGTATTTTCAAGATAAACCCGTGATACAGTTTCCTTTTTATGTATTTTGGATTCAATTTGCAAAAATTTAGTTAAGAGTTTTTGCATCTATGCTCAAGAGTGATGTTGGTCTATAGTTTTTTCTTCTCTGATGCTCTGGTCTAGTTTTGGTTTCAAGATAATAATGGTCTCACAGAAGGAGTTGAGAAGTATTCCCTTTTCCTCAATTTTCTAGATGTGTCTGTATGAAATGGATACTACCTCTACATAAAACGTCTGATAGAATTTACCAATGGAGACATTAAGGCCTATATTTTCTTTGTGGGAAGATTTTTACGTACAAATTTTATCTCTTCTATAGAAAAAGGGCTATTTAGTGTCTCTATATCTTCCTTAGTGAGCTTTGGTAGTTTGTGTCTTTAAAGGAATTTGCTCATTTCATTTAAATAGCAGCACAACGGTCTCTCATCACCCTTTTTAATGTTTGCAGGAATCATAGTGATGTCAACTCTCTCATTCTTGATATTAGAAGTTTGTGCCCTTTTTTGTTCTGAGTAGTCTAATTAGTAGTTTATCAGTTTCATTGATCTGCTCAGAGAACCAGGCTTTTGGTTTCGTTTTTCTGTATTGTTTTTCTATTTTTATGATTGTCATGTCCTCTCTTAATTTTATTATTTTCTTTCCTCTGTTTATTTTTTTTTCTCTCCTTTTTTAAATGACTGGTTAACGTGAATACTGAGGTCATAGATTCGAGGCTTTTCCTCTTTTTTATTATGAACATTTAGTTCCTCTTAGCTCTACTTTAATCTCATCCTGCGAATTTCAATATGCTATGCTTTTATTTTCATTCTGTTCAAAATGCTTTCTCTCTTTTTAAATTTGTTCTTTGACCTATAGACCATTTAGAAATGTGCTATTTCATTTTCAAATATTTGGACTCTTTTCCAATATCACTGTGTTATTGATTTAAGATTTAATTCCGTGTTGGTCAGAAAACACACATTATATGCCTTGGATCTTTTTAATGCATTTTTAAAAACTTTGAATATGGCCCAGAGTATATTGTACTTTAGCAAGTATTCCATGTGCACTTAAAAAGAATGTGTATATGTTGGTGATTCATGGAGTGTTTTGTAAATGTCAATTAGATCAAGTAGGTGAACAACCATGTTCAAGCATTCTATATCTTTATTGAATTTCTGTCTCCTCATTTACTCAACTATTAAGAAAGCAGAAGTGAAATCACAGAATTGAAATTGAAATTGTAGATTTGCTTACCATATCTTTTGGTTTTGCCACTGTTCGTTTCATGTACTTCGAATCTCTTTCATTGCATTTCATCTGCATGCATAAAAACATGGAATTGTTATATCTTCTTGGTGAATTACTGTTTCAACATTAAGAAATGACCCTCTTTATTCCTCATGATATTCTTTGCTCCTAAAGACATTTTGTCTAAAATTTAAATCGCCACTCTAGCTTTCTTTTGATTAGTATTCACCTGGGTGATCTTTTCTGCCATTTTATTTTTAACCTACTTGTGCTTTGTATTTAAAGTGGAATTTTGTAGGCCATGTACAGTTAGGTCTTGCTTTTTTATGTAATCTGAGAATTTATGCTTCTTGAGCATATGGGATATGGTGTTAGGATTAACTTTAATATCCTTGCCTTCTAATTCTACTCTGTATGTCATTTTTGGGTCAGTTTTAATTGATTAATTCTTCCCATTATAGGTCATCTTTTAATAGACCATACTTTATTGCTTATTTTCATACCTGGTCATTTTTGTTTGGATGCGAAATACTATAAATTTCACTTTGTTGAGTGTTGCATATTATTGTATTTTTAAAAATACTAGCAAGCTTTGCTCTTGAACCCAGTTAAATGGCTTCGAAAGGGTTGATCCTTTTGAGGATCACATTTAGGCTTTGTCAGGTAAGACCAGGCAGCCCTCATTCCCAGGCTAATATTCCCCGATACTGAGGCCATAAAACTCTCAGTACCCTCCCCAGTGCCTTGTGTATAATGAGGCTTTTTATGTGCACCAGTGGGGACGCCATCTATTTCTGGCCTGTGCGAGCTCTGGAAATTGTTCTGTCGCCCTTTTGGGTGGTTCTTTTTCCATCCTCAGGTTTCCCATCGCTTCTCACTGACCCATACTCAGCTGGAGACTCGGGGCAACCTTCTGCAGGTCTCCTAGTTCTCCGACCTCACTTGCTGTTTTGGCCTCTCCCAGTCCCATCTCCTCCTAGCGATGCCACAGGGCTCTGCCTATGTCCTCGCTCATCATGCCGACGGAACTCTCCAGGCAGGAACAGGAGCGGTCGTGAGGAGCCCCTTGTCGATTTCCCTTCACAGGGATCACTGTCCCTTGCTGCCTGTCATCTGATGTATGGGCAATCATTGTTTCATATATTTTTTTCTAGTTTTTAAATTAAAATGGGAGGATGAATTTCGTCCTTCTACTCCATCTTTTCCAGGCATGAAAGTTCAAGTAGTGGACTTTTGCCCATGTGGTTCCATTGGGAATCCTGTAGCTATGAAAAGCCCTGTATTTCAACTCTCTCAGAAGCTTCCGGATGGCCTGGAAGGATTCTTTCCCAGCAGGGCCTCACACCATCTCAGTGACCTTACACAAGGTGCTTTGCCCCATTGGGGTCTCAACTACAAATGAAAAGTAAACATTTCCCACAAACCTCATCAGATGCATGGATGTTCAAATGGAACCACGCCTACATAGGGACCGTGTAAATGTTACCATTATATGTGAAATCCTAAAGGCTATAGATTATACTCCACAAAAAAGCAAAATTAAGATGCAAAGTTTTTATGCTTGTTGATGAATTATATGTTTCCATAAGTCAGTCAGCCCGAATTGTCTGCCAAATTTTTCTAAGCAATTTCCTCTAAAAAAAAAAAATGTAAATATGGCTTGAAACATTCTGTGAGAGTATGATGTTGGCAACAATCTTTGTGGTATAGGTTTTCACTGGAAGACACGGAAACGGATGGCAATTGTGACCTCCAGGAGAAAGCTGGAAATGCGGGGCCAACTATTGGAAATGGCCTTACTTTCCACAGACATGGTTTTTCAAATTTTCAAATTCTCCCATGAGCTTATAATACTTATTACAAATATGAATTTTCGCCTTAAAATAACTCAAGAGTAATGTTTCAAAAGCCTAAAGCAGCTTGAAGGCTCTGCAGAGAGCTCCCCTCTCTTGTTGCCAGAATAACCAACCGCCTGTGTGACTTCCGGAATGTCTGAAAAGTCTTCATGACCCAAAGCACCACTCCTGACATCTAGAGTGTGCCCGAACTTTGGGTTCTATTACCATCTAAGTGTCCCATGGGACACATGTAATTCTATGCCATAATCATTAATTTCCTATTGGCATTACTTCAACAAAAGATTCATTCACTCACTCAATAAATACCTACTGAGCACCTGCTAGATGCTTCTAGGTAAATAAGGGGTTGTTCCTTTCTAAACACCCACAGAGCAATGGGAGATGCAGACCGGCCAGAAACAACTTCGGATTCATATGTTGGACCAATATAAATGTGCTAAAGTTAGAGTTTTTCTTAAGCATCCTGGTTGTGTTAAATGGAGTTTGGGGAGAACCTCAGGGGGGTGGGTCTCCTGGATACACTTTGAAAGTAGGGAAGGTCGGGAAGGAGAAGGCGGAGTGCACCCTGTGGGCCTCAGTTAGGGTTACATCCCGAGAAAAGGAGCCTCACACGCTGGGTGCTGCTCTGCGTGGGCCCTCTCCCACCCCACTCTGTGGGGCCAGCGTCAACCCTGGACCCGCCCCATGATCCCAAAATCTGCCCTCTCCCCAGCAGTGAGACTGATCCCACACAATATTTATTGGTAAAAAGGCCTGGACAGGGCAAGGGTAGGGGTTCGTCCTTTTGAGGAGTGAAAGGTCTTAGAAAATACGTGCCCAGATGCAAAGACAGCGTCCAAGTGACCAGAGCATCACCGACAGAGGGAGCCATGCGAGCTCATCCTCAGAGGGGAAGGAGAAAACAGAGAACGTATGATGACACAAGTCTCCACCCAGGACCCATGAGCCACACGCACTTGGTTCTGGGCTCCCTGAAGGCCTCTGAAGTTGAAAAGAAAAGAAGTTTGGGATCACGCCTTCATGACTGACCAAATCTTGATCATTGTACTTCTTTTCTCCCACAGGAAAGAAGAATTTACAAAATGATCAATATAAAAAACTATCAATTCTGGACAAAATCCTTCAAAACTTTGGAAAAACTTCAGGTAAACTGGAATAATAGATAAGTGGCTCCTTGTGCCGGGACGTCCCCCGCTGTGACGAGAAGTAAACTGTCTGCTCCAGGGAATCGCTCTCTGGAGGGGCAGGTGACTCAGTCCCTGGGCAGACCGGCAGGGAGCCCTTGATGGGTTTCTGTGTTGTCACTGTGGGGCTCCTGGCCCCCTGAGTCCAAATCCAAGGAGTCGCGGGCCATGTCCTGGGCCTGCGGGGCTGCTGACCTGTACCCCGCGGCCAGGCCTGGGAAGGTCCCCAAATCTCACTGCAGGCAGCCTCCCCTCTGGGGCTGAGCCCCACACCACTGGGCACCCCTGACCCCCTTCCCTTTCAGACAACTTCCTAGTTGCTGCAGTTGGTCCACAAATTTCCCCTGGTGGCTTCTGCCCGGGCCCCATGCTTCTCCCTGGAACTTTCCAGAACACCTCTGAGCCTCTTCTCCAGGCCAGTCCTCTCCTGTCCTCCCAGCCTCTCCTAGGTAGACTCTGTAGTCACATAGATGGTTCGAATCAACACCTCCAGCCTTCTACCTACCACACACCGTGAGGTACCCCAACACTGGCTGGTTTGGGGACGCATCACACCCTAATTTCAAGCTAGCGTTCATGAAGATCTGCAAGGGTTTGTAAATGTGGCTGCTGAGCCACATACATCGGCTCCTTGTAGATCCAAGCGCAGGACCAAACATTTAAACCTGGCCAGCTTTGTGCACCTTCACCCAGTGTTTACTGAGCACCCGTCACGGGCCAGGCGCTGCTCCGAGGTCTCGGGATTGCACAGCGCAGACATGCACAGCCCCGCCTCGCAGGGCCCATGATCCGGGAACGGTTGGATGGCCTCTCTGCTCCAGCCTGTTGGGACACTGCTGGGTCTCCCCTCTTTTGTCGGCTCCTCCTCCAAGCCCCCGAGCATGCTCACTGCGGCCAGCCTGCCGTGTTGC
>JAPYYM010001927.1:0-12882 GCA_028534135.1 Potos flavus
ATCCATCCAAACCACCATCCATCCGCTATCCATTTAGTTATTCATTTTCTTTTTATTCTGTAACCATTCTGAGTCCCGTTTTTCCACTCTTTCATTAGGAAACATATGTTCATGTGAGCTGGGGGCTGATCCTTCCTCTCTGTGCAGGTGAACCCACTCCCCACCCCCACCCCGTTCAGCACATCAATTCCAGAGGTTGTCATAAAATGGGCCAAGACCCACCAGTCCAGGGGCCAAGGACCAGGGACTGGGCAGCTTCTGCTCCCACCTCCAACATGCTGTGTGACAACTGAGCAATTGAGAAAGGAGAATAATTGTCCCTGTCTTCTGAGGATTGGAGAAAACAAGTGGAAGCTTTAGAAAGACAACGGTCCTTCACCAACACGATGGACAGTTCTTCTGAAGGCGTCAGCAGGGCTCAGCTTTTGAGGCATCCCCTCTCTTATTGCTAAAACCTGCCACAAGGGTATCTTGCTTCTGCTCAGACCAGCTAGCTAGTCATTCATTCATTCATTTATCCATCCATTCATTCATTCCGCACCACCTGTGCCCTAGGGCCCGTATCAGACTCCAGGGATCTAGAAATCAATACAAATAGCTTCTGCCCTCAAGAAATTGGCTGACACTTGGCTTTGAACAGAAATCAGTCGCTTCTCATGGGTTCTGGTTGAGACTTGAACTTAGTCCCGGGGGATTCGAGGAGGAGTATCAGCTGCGCCTGGGCTGGGCTGGGCAGGTGAGAAGGGGGTCCCAGAGGGGCCACATACTCCTGATCTGGAAGGACAAGGCAGAGGGTGTAGAGAAGGACAGGAAGGCAGAAAGGAGAGTAGAGGGGCGCCTGGGTGGCTCAGTCCATTAAGCATCTGCCTTCGGCTCAGGTCATGATCCCGGGGTGCTGGGATGGAACCCTGAGCCCCGCATTGGTCTCCCTGCCCAGGAAGGAGTCTGCTCATCCCTCTCCCTCTGCCCCTCGACCTCCCTCATGCTCTCTCTCTCACTCTCTCTGTCTCAAATAAATAAATAAAATCTCAAGAAAGAAAGAAAAAGAAAGAAAGAAAGAAAGAAAGAAAGAAAGAAAGAAAGAAGAAAGAAAGAAAGAAAGAAAGAAAGAAAGAAAGAAAGAAAGAAAAGAAAGAAGAGTGAAAGAAAGATGAGTGAAAGAAAAACAGAAAGAAGGAAGGAAGAAAAAGAAAAAAGATAGAGTATACTCAAAGCCCTGGGGGCCGGGAGGGACATCCTTGATTACCTAATAAGTGTCAGGCACTGTACCCCGTGTTCCCACCTCATTATCTGAAAGCTAAGGCTCAGAGAGGACCAGCAACTTTCCCAAAGACACACAGCATCCACATGCTAGATCTGATACACCAGCCTAGGCCTGCTGGTCTGACTCCAAAGTCTGGAGCCTTTGCCCATTCTCCCTCACCCTGAGCATCTCCCCCTCAAGGTGAGGGTCAAGGAGAAAGCACCCTGTCACCGTTCACCTCTTTCAGGCAGCTTTGGAGGCTCCCGCATTCATTCCATTAACAAATACCTATCCACTCCTCCTCTGGGTGAGGCCAGGCCATGCTGGGGGGTTGAGCAGCGAAGGGACAGGCCCCTCCCCACCCTCAGGGGGCTCCCCGCTAAGGGTCTGCTCAGGGGGCTGACCTCAACTCCTCGCAAAGCCCTGATTCACCCCAAGCTTAAAAATAAACCCAGGTGCCGTCCAGGCCCAAAGAGCGGGGTACCCCAGGCTCCCAGCGCAGAGGCTGGGGAGGCAGCAGGCAGAGCTGTCAGCTCGAGCGGGCTCCTCTCATCAGCATGGGGCCCCAGCCTCCCTGCTTAAAGATCGCCTGGGGCGCTCTCTTAAAGATGCTAACACTGCAGCTGGCATTTGGGAGATCCTGGCAGGCGATCAAACCCAAGCTGAAAATCAGAGCTGCTGGGCGGGCGGGGGGGTGGTCACCAGGCAGCAGGGACCCGGGCTGGTAGGGGCTGAGGGCGACAGGCTCCGGCTAAGGCTGTGCTCCCAGTCCAGCCCCGCGCAGCCAGGCTGGGGCTCTCTGCCGGAAGGACTCCGGGACACAGAAAGCAGGGACGGGGGAGGACAATGGAGAAGGAGAGACCCAAATTTCTTAGCTCAGCGTCAAACTCCAGGTCATTGTCAATAACCCGACCAATTGACTAAAGACGTCCACAGCGTGACGAGTTATGGAAAAGAGGTAAGATGGAAGGAGGTCGCTGGTGTCCCGTTTGGTTGCAGTGCCCAGCGCTGGGTCCCTCCCAGCCTCCCTTGCGGGGAGGAGAGTGCTCTGAGGAAGCTGAGGGGTCAGAAGAAGGAGTTAGGAGAGAACATCCCCACACCCCCTCCGCCTTGGACACCATTGCACTTCCACCAACTTGGACAAGCCTGAGCCAACCTAGTCTCCTTCCTCTTCCTTTCTATTCAGTCGCCTTCTGCCCACCCATCTACCACCATCCACCCACCCCCACCCAATCATCTAGCCAATCTCCCTACCTTCTACCGAACTGATCCACCCACTGCTCTTCTGCCCATCCAACCATCCCTCCATCCATCCAATTAACCAACCAACCTCTTCATCCATCCATCCGCTGACTCATCCAATCAGCCAGTCCTCCCCCTCCGTTCAACCATTGCCCTGCCTGGCACCTGCCATCCATCCATCCATCCAGCCATCCATCCATCCCTCCAAATGTCCATCCATTCATTCCCCCACGCGTCTGGGCCGGGCCATGCTGTGCACAGGGGAGGCACACCCAGCCCAGGCTCAGGGGCTCAGGAAAGGCTTTCAGGAAGGAGACCATCTAAGCCGAGACAGGAAGAATGAGCAGGAGGAAGCCAGGCAGGATGTGGAAAGGAGGGTCTTCCCCAAAGAGATGGGAGGCGAGAGATGGAGGCCTCTTAGGGAAGCATCGGTTCTCACTCTGGGTGTAGCTCAAGAGGGGGTCGCTGACCGGTGAGCCAGGAGAGGCTAACTCGGAGCCTGAGTGGGCAGCCAGGGCCCGGGCGTGAAGCTGGGACCACGTGCCTGGCACGGAGCCAGGCGCACGGGATCATGGGAAGGGAACCGAGAGATACAGAAGGCCAAGTCTTGATCCTGTAGCTGTTTACACTGACCCCTCTGCATAGGCCCCCTCCGGGTCCCGCTGTACTCCCCCCACCTGTCCCTCCTCTGAATCCCCGGTGTGTGCCCACCCTCACGGGCTTTTTCTTGGTAGGTGGGAATTCTGCCTTCCCCATGTCGGGTTCCACGGCACTGAGCCAAACCTCAAAAAACAAAAACAAAAACAAAAAAACCCTCAAGAGACAAAAAAAATCGGGATACTCCCTCCAAATTCTCCCCGTTCTTCCTCTTGGAGACCCCTTCCACACGCCCGGTCCCCCAGTCCTGAAGCCTCCACGTCGTCCTCATCTCTTTCCTCCCGCATCCAGTCACCCAGATCTGTCAACTCCACCCAACTACCTTGAACTTGTCACTCCTCTCTACCTGCAAGGCCACCAGCCTGGGTCAGAGGAGCAGCGTCCTTGCTGTCCTCCCGGTGCTCTCCATCCAGGACACGTACATGGGGCTCTCAGAGAGATACTCTCAAATTTAAACTTGACCGCTCTAGCCTCCTACTTAAAGCTTTCATGGCTTCCCTGTCACTGCCTTCCGGATGGAGTCCTAGATTCCTGTCCTTGCCCATACGACCCTTCCCAAGTTGGCCGATGCTGCCTTCTCTGGGCTCCGGGTTCATCCCTCTAAAGAGATGTAAGCCATCAAGTTCATTGCTGTCCACCCTGGGTCTTCAAAGCCATCCTGGCCCCAGCCGCTGGACTGTCTCGGCCAAAAACCTGAGTCTTCAACTCCCCACCCACCCCTCCACTTGCACATTCTGTCCCAGGGAGCCCGGCAGCACTTCCGGCTGGCCCTCAGGTAAAAGAAAATATTGCTGAATGCACAATAATATGAGAGTTTACCTCCAGAATCTTTCTCCCCCAGATCTGACCATTTCCATTTGCAATTCGTGCCTGAAACCAAAGCCAACTGCTTGGCCTCTTCTCTGCCTACAAAACATTTTTACTGATTTTATGGCTACAAAAAAAAAAAAAAAATTTCCTTCCTGTCTTCACGTTCGCAGGAAAGAGAGCTCTGGCCCTGACTCAGAATTGGATTCTAGCTGGAGGCGTCCTTTCCGTGGCTGGCTCTAGGGAAAGGGTTGGTCTGTTTGTTCCCTGACCTTGAGCGGGAGCTAAGGTAGCCGGAAAGAGGACACGCAGGAGATGGGAGGGAAATGAGGAGACAAGCTGAAGCTGTGGTCCTGGGACCCCCGCACTCTGCCCCAGGGACCAGCCGGGCGTCGGGAAATAAGAGAGGAAGGAGACGGGCCCACCCCACTGCTCTTGGTCCCCCAGGGTCCCTGGGCTGCACTGCCTGCCTGTCCCCAGCCCCAGCCCCCCTGGAAACCCAACAGGTTGACATAAAGCGGTCAGGTAGAAACCGACTTTGCCATCTGCATGAGGGCCAACTGCGGCTTGGTCACGGACCCAACGCTCCCTGGAGGAGGGAATCAGTCCAGGCAGCCCGGTCCTGGGGTGGCATGCCTACAGACCAAGGACGGTGGCACCCGGGGAAGCAAGAGATGAAGAAATCAGGAAAGAAAAGAGCCCTTCCTATAAAGGGTCTCTTTCCTGCTAGTACATGCCTGCGACTGAACTCAAACATGTATCGGGTACCAGAATTCTGTTTGCCAGGACCCTTTCTCTCCATGAGCCGACCATCGTTTCTCCAGCGGAACTGGAAGCGGACCTCCATCCCGGACCATTTATTTCTTCCCTGAGAACGTCGCTCTTGCTACGACAGTAAAGCATGCTTATCGTAGATACTGTCGAAAATTCAGGTGAGCTCAATGAAGAAAATAAAACCACTTTTAATCCCGTCACCTGAAGATGACCGGGCTTTCGACATTTGGGGGAGTCGGCTCCCCTCCAGGGTCTCCATATCCAGCGTCTTTGCCTAGAGTCTCGCACGCAATTGACATGTAAGAACGATTTTGTGTCTGATCGTTTACCTTTTTGTTCATTATTTATTAATTCCAAAAGTACCCATTGAACCCGCTGTAGTTATCAATTTAGCGGTGTCAGAATTCTTAGAGGATGGAAGGAGATGTACAGAACCTAAGATGCTCAGATACTCATCATGAATCATACTCAGTGGCCAAACCCTTCTCAGCCCCTCCTCCAGGTAAGTGGTCCAGGGCCCAGACTCCGCCCCTCACCAGCTGTGGGACCGTTAGCAAGTCACTTAACCCCATGCTACCCGAAGTGTGGTCCACAGACCAGTGCTGGCCTGGGCGCTGTTTGTTGACATGGTAAGAGAAGCATCAGACCTGGGAATAATTTGGAAGCGCTGCCCACTTCCGGTTGTGATTGTGTACATTACAATAATAGCGTTCCGGGCGGACTGGAAAAATTTTTCTAAAAGTCCTTCCACCACAGATAGTTTGAGGAGCACAGAGTTAACCTACTCGGTGACTCAGTTTCCTCGGTAGTAAAATGGGAATAATAATGGCCCTTAACCTGATCAGGCCCCTGGGGAAGGGTAAGTGAGCTAATTGACGGAAGGCTCTCAGGATGTGGCTGGGCATTGCAGACTCATTGACGTCAACGTCCTTGGTGTTTTCGTGTATTTTCTCTATGCGCGTTAAAGACCCCCAGTGCTCTGAGAGCAGGGAAAGGAGGGCTGGAAAGGGGAGCAGACCCCGACTAATGCATCCTATCCTACCTCCCTACCCTATTCTTTTAGTCAGTCCTTGCCATGGAGACGCCCCTGTGACTGCATTCAGAACCTTCCAGGTTTCCAAAGGAACCCCTGGGCCCCATGTTTATCCATTTCCCAGATATCTATAGACAACTTACAGGGTGAGGCAGGAGAGCCCAGTGGCCAAGAACTCAGAACACTGGCGAGACAGCCCTGGTTTCGAATCCCAGCTCTGCTCCTTGTGAGCTGGGCGACCTCTAGCCAGTCACTTAACCACTCTGAGCCCCAGCGTTCCCATGTGAAGGCCCGGAGGGGTGCTAAGGTCAGAACTCAGCCCAGGCTGGGCCCTGGCAGGCGATGATCCCCACACGCCCGTAGAAAGCACGATGACGTGTGCTCCAATGCAACCATCGTGGGGACCTCCCGCGTGCCCACCCTCAGCGACTTTGTGTGGACTAAGGAAGAGTAGGTGGGAGGTTGAGATGCCAAACTTGCCGGGTATTACTTCTAGAAAAAAAAAAGAATGCATTTAAGGGCTTTGAATATTAGAAAATGGAGAGAGGTAAAAATACAAAGGTCTCAGAATGAGTGAAAGGCTTGCCAATTAGACTCGTATTGTGCGGAACCGGGGAGCTCCCCCGACGCCCTCTTGCAGAGCGAGCTCTTCTCTGCAGAGGGAGGCCTGAGCAGCCTGGCTAAGCCACGTGATGCCTCGGAGAGCCTCTCTGAGCAGCCTGGTGTCACTTCTCCTGATTCACTAGCTAAAGCAAGTCACGCGGCTGAGGCTGACATGGGGGGGTGGGGAAGGGCACCCCCTTGTGCGGCCGGCGCGGCGCACGGCAATGGGGCAGGTGTGGATAACCCTCTCCTTGGGAAGACAGCAAGTAATGGGGAACCATGACCCATCTACCATTTTGGCCACAAAGACTCCTCTCTCCTGCACCCGTGTCGGGGAGTGCAGATGGCTGCCCGCTGTCTTATTTCTCTCACAAAGACAGAGGGGTTTTCTTCTCTCCTCCTCTCAAATCGGGGCTGGCCCCAGGACTGGCTGGGGACAATAGAACGGAGCCGGCCCGATGCTGTGTGTCACTTCCAAGATTTGAGGCCCCCTTCTAGACGTGCTCCCCCTTGGAAGCCAGGCACCATGGGAAAACCCACGGCGTGAGAGCAAGGCTGAGGGCCGCAAGGAAGAGGGAGGCCAGTGAGCGGTCCTGGGGTGCCCAGGGGAATAAAGTCAGCCTTCTGGGACCTTCCAGCCCAGCCATCAGCTAAATGCAGCCCTAGTGGATGACCCCAGCCCATGCTTCTCTTGGTAAAGAGATCTATACATAGGGGGAAAGCTGGCGGGTCTCATATACAGTTATGGACGGAATTGTGTCTCCCCCAAATTCGTATGCAAGTCCTAACCCCCAGTACCTCAGAACGTAACCCCATTCAGAGCTAAGGCCTTACGAGGGGTAATTAAGTTAAAATGAGGCCATTAGGGTGGGCCCGGATCCAGGAGGACCGGGGTCCTTGAAGACAAATGCACGGAAAGACACTAGACCCCCGTGTGTGCGCACAGAGAAGAGACCACGTGAAGACACAGCGAGAAGGTGGCTCTCCACAAGCCAAGGAGAGAGAGACGTCTCAGAAGAAACCAGACCTGCCAACACCTTGAACTTGGACTTCCAGCCTCCAGGACTGTGAGAAAATGAATTCCTGAGGAGCCACTCGGTCTGATATTTTGTTATGGTGGCCCCGGGCACACGCATCCACATGGCCACGAGTCAGAGGTGGAAGTGGAATGGCATGCCCCACAAACACTCTCTTCTAGAAGGGGCAGGAAGGGGAGGCAAGTCCCCGGCACCGTGCGCAGCAATCCTGAGTCCCGCTGGGAGGAGGCTTGTTTCCTCCTCCGGTAGGAAAGAAACACTCTTCAATGGGCCCCACGGTGCTCCCTTGGAATTCCTTCCATCTCCTGTTCTCCGTGGCCCTCGGGTGGCCCTCTGGGTGGATTTCCTTCTCCATCACGTCCTTGTCCACACTGAGTGAGGACCCAACAGCCCTCATGGAGGGCTTCCCTCTGGGGCCCAGATGTGGTTTTAAGTCGTGAACGGTCTTCAAAATCTAGCTAAGTTTTTATCGATTTGTCCCCACTCAGCTCCTCATGCCAAAGACACAGTCAACGTTTCTGGGCACGCCTCCCAAGAGTTCATCGCCAGAGGTTTTAGCAAAAGGTGTGATGGCCACACCCCGATGTCCTCTGGATCCTGAGACTGAATCTCAGCCGGACCCCATCACGCCGAGCGCTTCTTAGTCTCCTTACTTCGTCCTAAGTCTAGAAGCTTCTTTAGCGACAAGTTGTGGGTAACCCATTTTGAAGAGTCTCTGCAGAAAGTTCAAAATTCACAGCGAGACGCCTCAAACAATACTTTTCCGGGGAGGCAGATAGTTAAATTTAAAACTCGTATCTGCTCCAAGATCGTACTGTGCATTCCATATACCAATATGTCAGAAGGTTTACTCAAATGTCATCTGTAACTCGAATTTGAAGAATCAACCAACTGTCAGAGGGGCGGGCACTAGGACTGATTGGCCCCCTCGCCTTGCAAAGAGCAGGCTTTTCCAGAAATGGCCCTGGGTTCTCTAGGTTTCTGGAGGACGAGCTGCTGGGGAAGGTGGGGGGTGGTGGGGGGGTAGGGTATCACCTTTTTCCATCCGGGGAGGGGATGTTTGTGCCCAAACTCGCTTCGCGCAAGATGAGTGGCCTTCTTTTTGCAATGACATCGCTCATCCTCCGTGACAGGCACCAGGCCACTGGGCCCTAGGCTCCCGCAGCTCTGGCTTCCTTTCACTTTCATTGGCTAGAGATGAGAAACAGTTGTCTTCTTCAAGGCTGCAAATTCAGAATTTCTGGGCTCCCTCTTTCCCTTTCATCCCTGCTTGCAAACAGGCTAATTCCCCTTGGAGTGCATCTCTTTTCTGCGGTGTCTTGGGGGATGGCCGCACGAGTTTGCGAGGGGCTGCCGTAACCCAGGATGACAGAAATGTCACCCTCCTGGAGGCTGGGAGGTGGCCGCAGATCGCTTCCCTCTGAGGGCTGTGAAGGAAGGCTCTGTTCCAGGCCCCTCTCCGGCTGGTCGATGGCCACGGTCTCCCCGTGCCTTCCCATCAGCTTTCCCTGCACAGGTTGTGTGTAAACGTCAACTTCTTCTTCTCCTTCTCCTTCTTCTTCTTCTTCGATTTTATTTATTTTTCAGAGAGATAGAGAGCGAGCATGAGGAGGGGGAGGGCCAGAGGGAAAAGGAGACCCCCAGCTGAGCAGGGAGCCCCACGTGGGACTCGATCCCAGGACCCTGGGACCACGACCCGGGCCGAAGGCAGGCACTCAACCGACCTGTACCACCCAGGAGTCCCACTTCCCGTTCTTCTAAGGACACCAGTCGTGTTGGAGTAGGACTTGCCCTAATGACTTCATTTTACCTTAATTACCTCTTTAAAGACCCTCTCTCCAAATATAGTCGCATTCTGCCAGTCATGCCGCAGATAGGGCTTCAACATACGACCGCGGGGGTGGGGGGGGCCATGATTCAGTCTGTAACACACAGTGAATAGCAATCGAGACACGCCAGATGTTTCTGGTTCCCGAGCTCTCCGGCCGAAGCCGCAGGTGCAGTACCGTACCAGCCTTGTGGGTTATCCGTCGGCAGGAACTCCCAAACATCCCCTGCTGTGTGACATGGTCGCCGTCAATACCTTCAGGAACTGTTTTCTTGTCACCTGACACCTGCTCCCAGAGCCAGAGCTCCGTATTTGCTGGGGCCCTTATTTCCCGCTGTCAGTTTCTGTATGGGTCAGACTTTGCTAGGTCATGCTGCGTAACAAGCATCCCTGAAATATCGGCAGATCCCCGAAGCTGGGGTTTGTTTTTATTCAGGCTTAAGGTTGTCTACCGTGGGCTTGCCCGACCACCCCCCGCCCCCCGTGCTGCTCCACCAGCCGTTTTCCTGCTGGGATCCAGGCTGAGGGTGCAGCCCCTCTGTAGAGCTCAGCCGCCGGAAAGAAAAGAGCTAGGGAGCTGGCCCAGCCCCAGGAGAGCTGTTCAAGCTTCCGAGGGGCCGGGCACCTCTGCTCACATTTTATTGGTCAGAGCAAGTCACATGTCCAAGCCCGACGTCCATGGGCACGGAAGTATACGCTGCGACCAGAGAGAGGCGCTGGGAGTCACTGACCATGGGGTGGGAGAGGGGGTACGACCTTCTTAGGGCAGGGAATTCCTGGGAACGGTGGCACCATAGGCCTCGATAGTGTGGGGCTTTGGGCCAGCAGCTGCATGTCCTGAGCTCGTGGATTTCTCATCATAGCCCCATTTTATAGATAAGAAAACTGAGGCCCTCAGAGGGGGAGGAGACTGGTTCATTTCCTAGCATCGTAAACAAGATCCGAGAACATACTTAGAAAACCTCTAAGGGTCCCCACACATATGAGGTCTCATTCCTTCCTCCTCGCTTCAGCGGTGGATGGGATGAATACAGATGCTAGCTGGGTATGTTCTCAGTTGGGGTGGGGAGTCCTGAGTCAGCTGCACCCCTGCCGGGGCGGGGGTTGGGAGAGCCTGTTCCTTGCGGAACCCACACCCTACCTTCCGGCTCAGCTCTGCCCCACCCACCCCTGCCCTGCAAATCTAGGAATCTTGCCAGAGCCACGCAGGGCTGAGGGGGGCGGGGTGGGGCGGGGTGGGGCGGTCAGGGTCTGCGTGAATAAACGCAGCTCCTCTCGGAGGGAAAAGGGAGATGAGGAGCTCCAGCCTGGAGGCCCAAATGCCCGGTCCTCTACTGATCCCCCTCTGGCAGGAATTCCTTCGCGCTCCAAGTGCCCAGAGGCTTGAACATTTTCCGGTCGGCTTGTTTGTATGTTCGCTTGCTTGCTTGTTTGGGGGAGGGAAAGAGGAGCTCAAACAATCTTATGACATTATTATTCTTCTTGTTTTACAAATGGGGAAACGGGGGACCAGAGAGGGACCCGGGACCCAAACCCAGCCCCCGAGCGCGAGGGTCACGCAGCCCTCCATTGAGGCGTCTGTGCGGTGGGGCCAACTGGGGACTGGTTAGAGGACGGGTCTCTTCTGCTCCCTGGGGCTGTCCTCGGGCATTCCCAGGTCACCCAGATCAACAGGCCTGTCCTTTAGGGACAGGGAAGACATAGCGTGAAATGATTCTCGGGGAGAAGGGGATACGCCAGGGACCAGAGATAGTGGGACAGAGCGTCTGGCGGGGATGGGGGGCCCAAAGGACACCCCAACGTACACAGGACACGCACACCACACATACAAATACAACACACACCACGTAAACCTCACACACTCATCACACACAGCACACACACACACAACTGTAGGCGTTTTCCTGGTCTCAACATCCAACCTGGAGAAGATCTCCTCTGCCTTCGCGTTGTGAAAATGTCATTATTAGGAATCATAACTAAAAAATAATAAAATGAGAGCAAAACTTCATGAGATCTTGTGTGTGTGGGAACCGGCCGAAGGCTTCTGCGGACACCGCCCCGAGCCCTCACGACCGTCGTGGGAAGCAGTTGCTGCCGTTACCCCCGTTTGAACGGTTAGGGTCCGAGGATTCAGAGCCGTCACTGAACACGGGTCAGCTTGTCTCCAAAAACCACACTGAGAATGTTCCCTTTGATGCACAAACAACAAAACCGAGAACAAAAGGCTTGCCTTGCTGCAGACAGAGCTCTCGGCTTCCTACCACCACCTCCCTGCTGACCGAGGCTCCAAGGGTGGACGTGAGGGTTGGGGGGCCCCTCTGGTATGGGGAGGAGGTCTGGAGGGGAAAGAGAGCCACGGAAGGTATAGAAGGGGAAGAGGAAGGCACTTGCTACTGATATCCCTATTTACAGAACACAGACCCTTCCCACTTCCTCATGGGGGGACCAGGAGAACCCAGGCTGGGTCCTATAGGAGACCTTGTCATCCCCAGGCCTGGGATAGGCAGGTGTGGGCTTCCTTCCCCTGGAGGGATGATGGCTGGGCCCCTGCTTTCCCCGAGGCCACCTCCCCCCCCAAGCTTTGGTCCCAGCGGGGCCCTAAGCAGCCGCTCTCTGTGGCAGGGGCTGGAGCCCTCGCGGCCGCTGGAGCCCTCGCGGCCGCCGGCTGCTCCCTGTGCGCTCACTCAGCTCAGGGGCCCTTCTGATGCCACTAATAGCACCCGCTAGAGAAGGCCGGCTCTCCTCTGCGGGCCCCCAGAGGACAAGCCTGGACACACCCTCCATGCCCAGCCCCTGGGGATCGGATGACCGTGGGCAGGTACACGTGCACAGGGAAATACCGTGAGAAAGAACGTGGAAAGGAGACCACAGTGTGCAAAAAAAAGAAAAAAAACGCACAAAACCCAAATTGCCCAACAGGATGTGTAGCATTGCCCGACATCCACACGAGATTGCTATGCGTTTGTATTGACAGAAAAGTCGGGAAGGACTTTGTCCTGAACTCTTGACACTGATTATTTGGGGAGCGGATTTGCGAGGTGTTGGGAGGGAGGTAATTTTACTGTTTTCTCGATGCCTTCTGTATTGTACCAATGAAGGTGTCTCATTTTTGTCATTAAAAAAATAAGCACACGTTGGTGGGGGAGGAGGGAGCGGGGTATCCTGAGTCTCTGCACCCCGGCTTTGGGCAAGAGTAGGGGGTTTCCCCTGCACGGCTGGGCCCTTTGCTCCTTCCCTGAGAACCCTCACTGCTCCCCCCCTCCCCCCGCCGGGGCCCTAGCTAGTGCTTCTAATATCAACCCCCTAGGTTGGGACCAAGGGGCATTCTGACATGAACCACAGAAACTTGGCCTTGAGAAGCCTTGAATCTGGGACAGGTGGGCCCATAATCCTCATCACGGGCTGGGGCACCTGCGAGGGGTCCAAATGCAGGAACTCATTGCACCCCAACAGTAGTGGGTGACTGGTCTCATTTTACCAATGAGGAAACAGTGTCAGAGAGGGCCCCTGGGGAACAGACCTGGCCTGGGGGGCCCTGGGGGTCCGTGCCCCAGCCTGCCTCTTCAGGGACAAAATGGTCTGGCCACTGAGCTTCGAGTCATCCCCGAGGAGCACGAGAGACAGCCGACAGCTGACAGCCCGGATATGAGTGGGC
>JAPYYM010001928.1:0-12880 GCA_028534135.1 Potos flavus
ACGTTCTTTTGTGTTTTTTTTGAAGATTTCTTTTTAGGTCATCTCCACCCTCAGAGTGAGGCTGGAACCACAACCCAAGGTCAAGATCCGCACGTTCTCCTGACAGAGCCGGCCGGGGGCCCCGAAAGGGTTAGACCAGCTGAACGTCCCAGACACGTGCAGGATCTCTTGTCAGAGACGACCTCGTATTTCGTGCTCTTAGTCAAGCTGAGAGCGCACAAGCTTCCCGCTAAGATAGCGTCACGAAATAAAACTGACTAGCTTACGTTCACTTCTTCTCTGGGATTTAAGGCGGCGACGCGGAGGCACGTCGGGCCCATCGCAGCCGCGGTTTGTGGTCAGCTTCACGGAGACGGAGGGACGGCAAGATTTCCCCTTCGTGGGCTCCGCTTTCCTGAGCTCGGACGCGGGCGCGCAGCTCGCCGTCGGGAGAGATGAGGGTTTCCTCTGCCCCCCATGTCCCCCGGTGCAGCTCCGCTGTCCCCACTCCTCCATTCTCTGTCCCCACAGTTTGGGATTTTCTGGAACACTGATGGGTAGCTCGTTCCTACTCTGCGGGGGTGGGATTCGCCCGCCTCCCCGCCTGGGGGTCCCCCTCGGTTTGGCCTGTTTACATCTCCAGAGAACATTCGGGCTTAGCTTTTCCTTCATCTTAACGCTGCATTTGAAAACCGCCTGCCTTGTTTTGTTTGTTCTTTAAATCTGTCACACTACGACCCGCCTCGTGTCAGAGCTTATGTCCTCAGGAAGCAGATTTTGAGACCGAGATTAGGGACGGGAGGGCTCCTGGGGCCCGCACCTGCCAGGCAGTGAAGGAAGAAGGGCTGGGCACAGGGACAGCGGGCCTCAGTGATGACCCTATGGGGGCCCCTGGAGTTTTGGCCTTGTCCCCTGGTGGCCGCAGGTGCTGGTTCACGTACCTGCACGGACGAGGCGCTGGGTGCGGGCAGCCTCTGTGAAGGAGGGGGCCTCCCTCTGGCTGAAGGCAGGGCCTGGGGGACACTCAGCTTGGAGCCATCAGACTCCATCCCCCCAGCAGCTGGGAGAAGTGCCGCTCCCATATACTGGGGGCGTTTGGATGGTGCAACCCCCACGGTCCACCCGGAACCGCTCAGCCCCTTGCGGTGTGTTCTGGAAACATCTCACCCAGGATTGGGTTCGGCCTCGTCTTTTGAGGGAAACCTGGCCAGAAGAAGATCAGTGGGGTGAGCTGCGACCTCCAGAGCTACCTCGAGCTGTGGCGAAGCCTTTCGACCGCCCCCCCCCCCCCGTCCCCAGCCCACACCCCCCAACGGCGCCCTCGCTGGTGTTGGAGGCTGCGCTGGTGGGGAGGCCCGGACCCCAGCCCTCAGCGGCCCTGTCAGACTTGGGCGGGTGAGGCCCAGGAGAGGCTGTATGGGCCCAGGCGCCCACACTCCTCGGGCCCGCAGGCCTCGGCCTTTGCCGTCCCCGCTGCCCGGGGTGCCCTCCCAGCCTCTCCTTTCCCTCTTTTAAGACTCGGCTGAGGACACTGCTTTTTATGTTCTTAGCTTTATTTCTTTTACTTTTATTTGGAAAACCATTCAGGTTTACAGGAGAAGGAAACCTCCACACACCCTTTCCCAGATTCAGACTATTCAGTCTTTGTTACAAGGTCGCTCGTCCCATTTCTGCGGGTTTTACCCTCGTGACCTCCAGAAGGTCCCACTGCCAAATACCATCATATTGGGGACTAGATTTCAATATATGAATTCTGCGGGGACACATTCAGTCTATATTAACCCCTAAATATATCAGTGTAAATTTTTTACAGAACCACAGACCAGTTATCAATTTCAGTAAACTTGACATTAATGTAGTATATTTATCAATTCCACATCTGAATTCCAGTTTTAACTTTTTTAAGATTTTATTTATTTGACAGAGAGAGAGATCACAAGCAAACAGAGAGGCAGGCAGAGAGAGAGGGAGAAGCAGGCTCCCCGCCGAGCAGAGAGCCTGGCTCGGGGCTCGATCCCAGGACCCTGAGCTGAAGGCAGAGGCTCAACCAAACGAGCCACCCAGGAGCCCCTGGATTCCAGTTTTGTCGGTTGACTCCATAATGCTCTTTATAGCCTTTCCCTCTGCACTGCTAGATCCGGTAATTGTCTTGTCTGAAAGTCTGGTTTTTAACGGCATTAATGTTGCTGAAGAATGCAGTCCTTCTTTGTTCCTGATTTGGGGTTTGCCTGCAGTTTCCTCCAGTATAGACACAGGCTACGCGCGCCTGGCCAGATGAAGTGGTGTCCTTCTCGGGGCATCTCATCGAGAGGGACACGTTGCCCATCTGCCCCTCACTACGACGTTCATCTTTTATCGCCGGGGCAATGTTGCCTCATTTCTGCACCGTAACTAACGTTCGGTCTGCGGAGAGAGCCTTTCAGACCTTACGAAGGTCCTTCTCTTCGTCAGGGCCCCTTCCCTCCCCCTTCACATCTCTGATGATTCTCATCAAGGCCCTCTCCAAGAAGTCTTCTCTGGTGACGCCAGGCTGAGCCACAGCCTCTCCCTGGGTTTCCGCCATGTGTTCCAACACAGACACCCCCCTCATTGTATCTATCGGTCACCTCCCTGCCCCGCTGGAGCCCTGCAACCCAGCGCCTAGGAGAGGGCTGAAGGGGACAGGTGCTTCGCTCCCTGATGGACTGGAGGAGTGACTGGAGACCACCTGCTGCAGGGATCAGCGAGGGCTCTCAGTCCCAATGGCCCGAACCCCCAACGGAAGGGGTAGGGAGCCCCCTGACTCGTGTAACTGTGAAGGGCTCGGCAGAGCTTTCCAGAGTGGTTCTCCTACCTGAGCGGTGGATTCTCAGAGGGCTGGGATAGTGCTTTTCCACCCAGCATCCGGCCTGACGGGTCCCAACGGCGCGGTACTCCATTGGCTGACAGCTGGGACCAGGCCCTTAAGCCCCCACCTCCCCAGTCTGGGTAGGAACCACCATCCACTCATTTGTGCGAGCCAGAAACTTGGGACCTGTCCACCTTCACTGCACCAGGGGTCTGCCTTCCCAAGCCGTCCACCTCTGTCCCCACCCCTCCACCCTCATCACCAGCTGACCTCTCTGCCGGCTGAAGGCCTCCCCCCAGCCTCCCTGCGACCTCTCTTGCTTTCTTTGACAACCCTCTTGGGACACCTTCTGCCCTGATACTCACAGACCTTGTCAGTCTGAAATCTAAAATGTGGCGAGTGTTTAAATGAAATTTAAAATGTTAGGGCTGTCACGTCCAAAGTCTCCCCCAGTGCCTAGCACAGGCTCGGCACGTGCGCACGGCCCACAGACTTTAATCGATACGCTCAACACAAGAGACTTCCTTCCCAGCCAAACGGCCCCGAGGTCGGATCCTCCCCTGCTGCGGGACTTGCTCCGAGCACCGGGCGGCCACCTCCTCAAAACCCGTCTCCAGGCGCATTTTCGCCAGCCTCACACGAGATGGGTCCTCGCTGGGGCAAAAGTGCAGAAAGTTCCAGAAGCACGCTCCCCGCCTTCCACCCCGGCTCCAGCACTTGCGCGCCGGCGGCCCGTTGCCGCGTCTCCAAGTCGGGGCACTGCGCGCCCGCGGCCGGGGGCTCGGGGGGTCGGCAGGGGACAGCGGGACAAGGCTCCCCACGCAGGTGTGGCTGTCCCGGGCCAGCGGCGTCCCGCACCGCCCCCCGCCGCCGGCCCGGCCCCGGCCAGCGTCCGCCGGCGCCCCGCGCAGCCCCGTCCGCGCGCCCGCTCCGCGCGCCCCGCACCGCCAGCTCCGCGCACCTACTACGCGCCCGCCCGCGCCCCGCCCCGGCCCCGCCCCGGCCCCGCCTGGCGGCCCCGCCTTCCCAGGCGCGGCAGCCAATGAGCGCGCGGCCCCGCATCCGGGGATCCCGGCGCGGCCGCCGCCTCCCGCGCACACACGGCCATGGCGGAGGTGAGTGAGCGGGCCGGGGGAGCCGGCCCCCCGCCCCCGCGCGCCCGCGGCCCCCGCCGCAGAGCCCGGCCGCCTCGCGGCTCCGGACGCGGAGACCCCCGCCCCGGGGCGCGGAGGATGGGTCCGGGGCGCCGCGCCCGTCGGGGCCCGAGGGGCGCGGAGCTCCGTCGGCGGCCGCCCCCGGCCGCCCCCCCCCGCCGGCTGCCACATCGCGGGGTGCAGTGCGCATGTGCGGGCGGGGGGCGGGCGCGCGGGGTGGGGTGGGGTGGGGTGGGGTGGGGAGGGGCGGGGCGGGCCTGCGGGGCGGGGGCGGGGGCGGACGCGGGGTGGGGGCGCGCGCCCCGCCGCTCGGCGCGGCTTCTCGGAGCCTCGACCCCCGGCCCGGCTTCCCGGGGCCCCGGCCCTGGACCTCCGGCCCCGGCGGCGCGCAGCCCTGCCCTCCCCGCGCCTGCCAACTTTACGGAGTGCGCTCTCTGGGCGCGCGGTCTTGGGGCGCCGCGCTGACCCGTCGGGACCCCGGGTGGGACCCGCAGCGCAGCCCGCTCGCGAGCCCCGACGGTGCAGACCCCTGGCGGGACTCGAGTCCCGAGCGCACCCGGCCCGGGGCGTCGGGGCTTCCTCGGGGCGGGCCGGCCAGCCTTACTTCTCGGAGCCTCCTCTGTTGGTCCATGGAGCAGGCCTAAGACCCCTTACCCGAAATCCTTGGGGCCGGATGTGCTTTGGGATGCAGCGGTTTTCTGGTTTGAGGATGTGTGGGGTTTGGGACTGTGACGCTCGGTCAGACTCGCTTAGGACCGTCTGGGCAAACACGGTCAGCTCGTAGCTGCGCCGCACGTCAAACCAGGGACGGAAAACTTTCCCTTTCGGGTGGGCTTTTTTTCCTGTTTTCTTTTTTTGAGTTTGGACTGTTGGATAAGACAGGGCGGACTGCTCTCACCTTTTAGGGCCCTGCTGAGAATTGAATGAGACGGTGCACCTGCCAGGGCTCAGTGAATTTGACTCTTAGGACGTGACGTTTCAGTCTGGGCTCGCAGAAGTTAGGGCCCACAGACTCAGCAAGTGGCCGGGCCCCTGAGGCCCGGAGCGGAGAGGGTCCCCACCCAGCCAGGCATAGCAGGTGCGTGGGGTATTTGGCATGGTCGTGGGGCTGTGTGGGCTGTTAGGTTTTAGCACGACCTGGGCGGGTGTTGTGCAGGCTGGGAATGGCCGTTCTCCCCCACAAGTGACCTTCTAAGGGGCAGCAGCAGGCCCTGCATTTGCGCCAAGGAAGATGTGGGTGTCTGGGTGCCAGTCCAGACCTGAGCAGCCAGTTGTACTGGGTGGCTGGATCCACAGGGTCCTTAGACAGTTCTCCTTCCTTCAGGGGCATTTAGAGCAACTGAGGCCTCATAGCGGTGGCTGGCCTGGGGGATCAGAGGCAGAAGCCAGGTGGGGGTGTGGGTGTGATGGTAGTGTGTTAGGGTCTGCGTGTGCTCCTGGCTCAGGGGCATGGGGGGGCGTGTGGGCAGCACTCTTGGCCTGGCAGAGTGGTGGGGTTTGGGTCTGGACTCTGCCTTGCCCGGGGCAGAGCCCCTGGAGCCCGCAGAGCAGCCAGGCGTCCAGGGTGTCGCTGTCCCGCCTGTTGACCGTGTGCGGCGGTGCCCCGTTGGGTGAGTTTGCGTTGGTTTCCCAGGAGAAGGTCTGTGTGAGCTCCCCCGTGTGCCTGGCTCTGTGCGAGGCCCCCGGGCTCTGGCTGGGAGCACAGGTCCCATGGTGCCTGTCCTAAAGGGCCTGGGAGGCTGGGCATTAAGGGACCAGCAGGCGTGGCAATGTCAGCAGTGATGAGCCACAGCCAGCCTCTGCCCGGGACGCCTGTGGCAGTGCTGGAGCCTCCCACGCTCTGTGACCTTGGGCAGGTGACTCAGTGTCCACAGCTTTGTGCCCTCATCTCTGAAATGGGAGGGCCCTAGAGGCAAGAGGTTTCCCGAAATCTTGGCGGAGGGGCTTGCACGGGGAAGCTGAGCCTTAGGGAGTTACTGGTAACGAGGGGTCTCTAACCGGTAAGGACCACAGTTTGTAAGCAACAGCACGTGCCTGAGTGTTCTCTTTGCTGGAGTCGCCGTCAGCGCCACGAGGGAAGGTGGGAGAGCTGCGTGTTGTCTGCCTCCAGTACCAGACGAGTGTTTGAAAGACCCACAGGCACTGTCTTGGTCTTGGGCTTAAAACCCTCCAGGGCTTCCCTTCGTCCTCAGGGTAAAGGGCATCTCCTCCCCGGGACCCTCGGCTCAGTGAGGTGGTCCCCACGATCTCCCCCGCCCCCACGGCCACTCTCAGGCTCCCTTCCGTTTCCTCCTTGGAGGGAGTCCTCTGTCTCCGCTCCGTGCCGTGTCTGCCCGCTCCCGCTTGTTTGTTCTCCGTGTCCTGGCGAGACTGGTGATTCGTGTGGGTGGAGACGGGCAGAACCTGTTTCCCCATTGACGGCGGCGCACCCAGGGCCTGCCTCCTCACCTGGCCCAGCGTAGGAGTTCCGTGGCCCGTGGGGCAGCCTCCCGTGGCCCGTGGGGCAGACGGCTGTAGGTGGGGCTCTTCCTCTTAGCTGTCGTTGTGTATCGCTGTCACAGTGTCAGAACGACAATTGGTCTCGCTCAGGCTCCTACGCTGTGGCTGCCGTGGCCACCGTGGCTGTCCGTCGGTGGCTGGGCTGGAGCCAACCCCAGGGGAGCAAGCGTCCCTGCTCACACGTGGCTGGGACACCTCCCCACCGCCTCTCTGTGCGGCTTGGGCTTCCTCACAGCGTAGCGGCTGGTGACTGTCCCAGACGATGCCCGATGGAGACTGAGCTGCATTTTAAGTCACAGGGAGCCCCCTGCCCTGAGTCCCAGGCCCAGCTGGGTCCCCAGGGAGGGGGCCCAGAACCCCGCTTCTGGAAGGAAGAGGCATGCCAGCGTCCCAGTGGGAGAAGAGCACGTAGGGGCCGCCAGTTTGGAGTGTGGAACCTGCCACGGCGTCACTGTGGGTTATGCTGGGAAGGGCAGTGGGAGGAGCTGGACGCCGCCCTGGGAGAAGGGCCCTTCTTCTAGTGACTGGCCTCTGCATCCCAGCCGTCGGGGTCCCCCGAGACAGGACTGACGAGCTCGCCTTGTCCTTGCCAAGACCTGGATTCCCCACTCCTCTGGGACCACAGCTCTGCTGTTCCTTTTCTTCTCCTTTCCTTACATTTATTTTTACCCGGAAGGCCTTTAGTCCGCTCCCCATCCTGGGTTTTCTTCCACCTCGGCAAAGCGGTTGGCTTTGACTCTGCTGGAAACATTCAGAGGTTCTGAACAAAGGAAGTAGAGGGCCTGGGAATCCCACTGTTGAGGGTGGGCTTATGTCTGGAGGTCAGATGTTGGGGCAGGAGAAGGAAGAGAATCATGAAGTCAGTGTTCCTTGGTGAGTTTCGAAGAACCTGGAGTCATCTGGGAATGAACTTGGGGATCTGAGGCCACTGGGTGCTCCGAGCAGCCCCCCCACCCCCCTGCCGCGGAGACGGACCCCCCTGCTGCACCCCCACCCTAGGGATGGAGCGTCCCTGCTGCCGCTCTTCCTGTCACCCCAGCTGTTTCCCTCTGCTCCTTCGCTTGAGCTTCGGTGTCAGAGAAGGGCCGCGTCCTCCGCAGACCCTGCCAGGGACCGCAGACCGCCACACCCGAGGTCCTGCTGCAGGTGGGTCCGGCATGGGAGCAGAATTAACTCCCCCTGGAAAACGGGCTGTGCAGACTCTGCCCTCGCTCCGTGTCCCCCGTTAGAGCTCCGGGTGGCAAGAGACAGAAAGCCTGCCATGGCTGAGATGGGAAAGGGAGCCCAGAAAGGCTGGCGGATCAGCGTTCCGGAGGGTCCTGGAGAGGATTTCAGAGGACACGTCGGGTGCCGGCCCCACGGGTGCACACATCAGTGTGGACTGATGGCAGCCCCCGGTTCGCTGGGAGACGAGGCCGCCCGAGGCAGGGCCCTGTGCTCTCTGCTCCGAGCCTGCTGCCGGGTCCCAGCTCCACCCCTGACGGCCTCGGCCACCCCGGGGCCGCGCTTCCTGACACCGCGCCTGCTCAGGGCTCTGGGCTGTGTGTGCTCCTGGCGGAGGCCGCGCACGTATGCACACAGGTGTGCACACACACGTGCACATGCACGCACGCTCAGGACTCCGGGCTGTGTGTGCTCCTGGCGGAGGCCGCACACGTATGCACGCAGGTGTGCACACACACGTGCACATGCACGCACGCTCAGGACTCCGGGCTGTCTGTGCTCCTGGCGGAGGCCGCACACACACGCGCGCACACACACACGCACACACTCCGCACTTCCCCCCAGGGAAGCCGGGGCCTCGTTCCCACCTGGCTTCGCGTTCTACACCTTTGCACCGTGGTCCTCGTGGGCCTCTGCCGGCCCTGCTTGTGAGCCCGGGGCTGGGCTCTGTGTCCTGTTGGGCAGTGCTGTCTTCTGTGCTGCCCAGGGCAGTGATGCGTCTGCAGAGGGTCTCTGAGTCAGAGCCTGAGTGGTGCGGCTTCTGCGCTGTGTGACTTGGGGTTACTGACCTGATCTCTCTGAGCTTTGGCTTCCTTGTTTGTGTCGGTGGAAGGATCACACAATCGCTCGAGGTTCTCTTGAGGACCCAGTGAGGACATTCTTAGGAAACTTTTCCTAAATCCTAAACTTAATTTTATTAAATATTCAGATCTTCTGTGTGTGTGCGTGTGTGTGCACATTCCCGTGTGTGCAGGTAGCTTGACCGAAGTTTATTCGTACAGTTCACTCATTCTCACGTGCAGAGTTCACTGGTTTTTCAGTACATTTGGAGCTGTATGACCATCGGCGGTCAGTTTTAGAACATGCCATCTCCCCAGAGGGAACCCCGTTCCCATCAGCCATCCCGTCCCCCAGCCCCTGCCCCCATCAGCCAGCCCCTCCCCAGCCCCCGGCCCCCGTGAGTTCCCTTCCCGTCCGCGGAGGAGCCCGGTCCGGGCGTGTCCCCCGCGTGGACTCACACCTCGTGGGGCCTTCTGCGTCTGGTCCCCTCCCTGCACGTCGTGGGCTCGGGGTCCGTCCCCGGGGCCGTGCGTGGGGGCCTCGCTCCTGCTGGGGGCCGGGGACGCTCATTGTTCTGCTTTGGTTTGTTTCCCTCAGCTGATGGACATTTGTGTTCTTTCCACCTTCGGCTCTTGGGAAGGTCCCCCTGTGGTCGTTCTCGTGTGAGCTTTAGTGTAGATGTGTGTCCCTTCTCCCTTGGGCATCCCTTCCTCTCCTCGGTTTCCAGGTGGGGGCCCGAGGTTTCGACTGACTAAAGACGGGTTATTGAGAGAGAGGTAAGCACAGTTGAGCAGCGCACATCCCACGGGGGCCGTCAGGGGGCCCCTGGTCAGGGCGTGGGCTCCTGTGGCCACCTCTACGGACTGAGTGTCACGACACAGGAGGACTAAGTGTCTGGGCTCCAGGTCGTGGGAAGGTGGATACGCGGGGAGCTAGTGGAAGGCCAGGCTAGTCAGTCAGGTGCGTCTGTGCAGGTGAGCTCAGTGCTAAGCTGCTCCCTACCTGGTTTGGGGGCGGCAGGGGGACATACGTCTGCCTTGAAGCAGGCCAGGCCACGCCAGACGTCATCCTGGGTCTGTGTGTGCTCGGCCGGCTTCGTCCCAGCGTGACCCGTATGCTGGGCGGGCGTACACTGGGACGACACGGTCTGACTCCTTGTGTCTACCTGGTCGTGGACGTGCCGGGTCGTCCGTAACCGTGCTCACCTTCTGCAGGATCTCCGACCGCCGTCCAGAGCGCCTGCCCCACGTGGCATTCCCTCCTCCGATTGGCTTTCTTCTGACGAGCTCTCTCTCGTGTGCTTATCGGCCACCGCGTGTGTCTCTGGACAAGCATTTGTTTAGACCTTTTGCCCATTTTCCCTTTTCATTGGTGAGTCATGACAGGTCCCTTCTCATGATCTGTGGACCCCGTCTCCCTCCGTGGGTTGTCTTCTCACGTCCTGTTGATGTCCCTTCAGGCAGAAACGTCTATCATTGCCGTAGTTTTCCTCTTCTTGTGCTTTGGTGTTCTGAGAAACTGCGGTGTGTGCCCAGGGAAACAGATTTATTCCCGTGTTTTCCTCTGCGAGTTCCGTGGTCCGAGCTCTCACACGGGGGGTCTTGGGTCCGTTCTGAGCTCATCTGTGCGTGGCGCGAGCAGGCACGCGACCTCCTGCTGTCCCAGCACGGGTCACTGGGGACGCTGCCCTTCCGCACGCAGCTGTTCTGCCGCTTTGTCGAGGTTCGGTCGGCAGTGAGACGGTGGGTTTATTTCTGGGTCCTCCAGTCCGTCCCTCTGATTTCTCCATCTAGCTTTATGTCAGTGCCACGCCATTCTGATTCCTGTAGCTTTGTAGCAATTTCCAAATCAGGAACTATTCTATTTCAGGGTTGTTTTGGCTTCTTGGGGTCCCTTGACTTTTCGTCTGATGCTTGGGCTCTGTCAGTTTCTGCACTGGAGCCAAGGGAGGCTCTCCCCGCTGAGGCCCCTTGGAGGTCGCCTGGGGAGTGGGGCTCTGAGCCGTACGCGCTCCCAGGTGTCCTGCGGGGACCCGCCGGGCCAACCTTGCTTCTCTCCCTCCGCAGGCCTCCTCACTGGAAAGGCAGAGCCCTGGCGTGGCCTCCTGCCTCGCTCACAGCCTGTGCCCCGGGGAGCCCAGCCTGCAGACGGCAGCAGGTACCTCCTTGCCCTTCCTCTCCCCCGGCCTAGGGCCACCAGGGCCTCTGTGGCTGTGAGAGACTGCAGCTCGCCCAGCCAGGCAGAGCCGGACACAGTGTGCTGGCTCCCGAGTCCAAGGGCGGGTGTGGGCCATGCGGCCAGGACTCTCCCCTCGTCCTCTGCTGGGGGCAGGACAGCCCAGGAGAGGACCAGAGGGCCTCCGTGCTGGGGTGGCCCACCGGCCTGGCAGGCACCTCAGCCGAGGCAGGAAGACTGGGCTTTGGTGCTGGGTGGGCAGTGTTCCCGGGTGCCGTGCACTCCGCCCCCCAAGCTGGCCTCTCGCAGCCGCTCCTCCTGCGTGTGGCCCTGGCTGAGGGCGGAGGTCGGCCTCAGCCCTCACGGCTCTCTGGCCTGGGTAGACGGAGCCCTCGCCGTCTCCCTTGGTCTTTGTTTCCCTTAGCTGTGACGAACTGAAGACCAGGGTGGAGAGAGAGTGAGGGACGCGTCCTGCTTCTTTTGGGGAAACCAGTGATCTGGTCACGTCTGCCACCCATTGGCACGTGCGGGTGGTTGTGGCTGTGGCTCTGCGAGCAGGAGGGAGGACGGGCACCCGTCGGGCCTTCTGTGTGTTCCCCGCACCGCGCCGTCCTTGCGGTGACTCGCGGCTGTGTCCGCGTCCCAGGAGCTGGGGGCCCCACCCTCGCGGGTCCTTCTGCTCTTCTGCCCTCACTCCCCCGTGCTCAGCTCTGCCTGGTCTGCAGGCCCCTACCCGCGCCGCTGCAGGGGTCCATGGTGAGGGAGACCGAGAGAGGCTCCGGGAGCACACGGCCCCCGCGTCTCCAGAATGCGTGTGTGCCGTCAGCCGGGCGCGCGCTCTCTCCGCGGTCATTCTGCTGGGGGTCCTCCGTGGTCACGGCACCGTGCTTCCCAGCGTGCCCACGCACACACGGACAGCTTCGCACACACAGCCTTTCCCGTGTGTATGTGTGAACACACGTGTGCACATTGCCCCAGGCTGGTGACAGCCCGGCCACAGTCCCAGGCGCCCGCGGCCGTGCTCCGCCCCGTGCGATGGTTGGAGTGCGTGGGATGGGGCTCATGCAGGTGCTGTCTCCTCTGCAGTGGTGTCCATGGGCTCTGCGGACCATCAGTTCAACCTCGTAGAGATCCTGTCCCAGAACTACAGCCTCCAGGAGCCGTGCGAGCCGGCCGCGCGAGACCCAGAGAAGCCCGAGGGGGAGCTGGAGAAGGACTTCATCGCCCAGGTACTTGGCTGAGCCGGTCCCTCTGCCCTTGTGTGGGTGGAGCCTCCTGGGCCAGGTCACCGCTGCTGCCTCTGGTGGACCCAGCCCCCTGGCGGTTCAGCCCTCACTGCCGGCTTGTCTGTCTGGGACCTGCCAGGCGCTGTGTGAGGAGCTGAGGCCGGACCTGGTCGTGCCCCGGGGCTCTAGGTTCTAGGCATTAAACACACTGCTCTGTCTTTTTTGGTCTCAGAACTCTCTTTATGCTCTTAAAAATTACTGAGGATTTCAAAGAGTTTTGTATAGGTTATCCAGTAAATGTATTGTTAATGGAAATAACAGATGTTTATTAAAGTGAAAAAAAACAGGGGCGCCTGGGAGGTGTAGTCAGTGGTGTCTGACTCTTGGTTTCAGCTCAGGTCCTGATCTCAGGGTCCTGGGATTGAGCCCCACGTCGGGCTCCCTGCTCAGCGGCGCGTCTGCTTCTCCCTCTGCCCCTCCCCCTGTGCTCTCTTTTTCTCTCTCTCAAATAAATAAATCTTAAAAAATAAAAAATAACTTTTCTAAAATAAAAACAGTTTGGGGACACTCGGGTGGTGTAGTCGGTTGAGTATCCGGCTCTTGGTTTCGGCTCAGGTGTCATGGTGGGATCGAGCCCCACGTCAAGCCTTGCACTCAGCGGGAAGTCTGCTTGGGATTCTCTCTCTCCCTCTCCCCCTCTCCCCTGTGCTCTCGCGCTCTGTTATCTCTCTCTGGAATAAATGAACTACTGGGACTTCATCAAGATCAAAAGCTTTTTGCATGGCAAAAGAAATAGTCGACAAAACCAAAAAACAACCAACAGAATGGGAGAGGATATTTGCAAATGTTTTATCAGATAAAGAGCTAGTATCCAAAATCTATAAAGAACTTCTCAAACTCAACACCCAAAGAACAAATAATCCAATTAAAAATGGGCAGAAGACATGAACAGACATTTCTGCAGAGAAGACGTCCAAATGGCCAAGAGACACATGAAGAAATGCTCCACATCCCTC
>JAPYYM010001929.1:0-12878 GCA_028534135.1 Potos flavus
GCAAACTGGAGCAGGAGACCCAAATGCTGTGGATTTCCCGAGACTGAAACGTGAGAGCCGAGTGCACGTGGGGACCAAGGGCATCTGAACCAAGTACGGAGCCTGCCACAGGGGCGCATGTTCGACTCTGCGCGTCGCAAGTGGGTTAGCTCTCTGGCCTTATTCTAGCTCTGTCTCACGGCTGCCTTGAGTCCTGATGGGCGGTCCCCTCGTTGTATCATCCCGTGAACACAGAAAGCAGCCCCAGGTTATTTCTCCTTCGTTATCTGTGCCTTGGATCCTGCCTGGCATCCCGCCCTGAGAAGAAGGAGGTTGGTCTTTGGCAAGAATTTCTTCTCTGTTATTGGAATCATCCACGTCCAAGTGTTCATAAGCCAAGCCCCTGCCCACAAAGACCAGAGCGAAGGGGCAGAGGGATGAGCCCCCGCAGGATGAGGAGCGCTGAGGGACAGGGATGGGCTGGGAAAACGGGAGCGTTCTGGGTGTCCTGGGGCAAGTTCGGCTCCCCTTGGAGTGCGGTCACGGCCTCGGCGGTGCCGGGGGGGGGGTTGCCGAGGGGACACCTGCCAGGAAACCCCCCACCCGGGCTGGAGACCCTCCAGCAGCCCCTTGGGAGGACGGTCCCGCTTCACGAGGCCCAGGGAGAATCAACAGCTGGGGACCACAGTCTCCTTGCTCAGCAAGGTTCACCGAAGCCTCCACGTTCCCTCTAAACAATGACACTCAACTCTCCTCCAACGAGGGAGGAGCACACAGAGCATTCGCGAATGTCCTATTTCCAGCGCCCGTCAGAAACCATCGTGCCGACACACAAACACACACAGCACAGGGTCAGCGCACACCGGTGTCAAGCACAGAGAAAGGAGATGCCGACCGGCGTCCCCACGGGGTCCTCGCTTCCGCCCTGAGCTAAACCGCAAGCCTGGTGACAGCAACTCCTCCAATCTCCCGTCACCCCAGACCTGCTGCCGCATTTTCCTTGCAGGGGCTCAGAGCAGGATGTGGGCACCTCCCGGAGGGTCCTCCGCCCCCCGCCGGGGCCATGGGGGCAGCGGAAGAGCGTGACACAGCCCCGGCGACTACCCGAACGCACCTGGTATTGTGGTTAATGGGGAGCGGAGTCCTTGTCCAGCCCCTCATCTCCTGGGGGCCTACGATCCCTGACGCTGGGCAACCTTTTTTTTTTTTTTTTGCAGTCGCCTTCCTCTCAAACCCCTTTCCAGGGCTGAGAAGCCCCTGACGTGGGTCCCACTGTTCTGTGGGACCCCCAGTTAGTGACTCCACCAGACGGTTAACCTGATCTAATGGGTGACCTCACCCCACTGCAGGACCTCGCGTGATGTGGGACCTGCTCAGTGAATCACCCTGCCTGACATGTAACCCGGCCCCACTTGGGACTCTTCCAGATGTCTGACCCCACCCCCGATATCTGACCCACGTGGTGCGGGACCCACCTGATGTGACCTCATCTGACGCGTGTCCCACCTGGCGTGTGACCTCATCTGACGTGTGTCCCACCTGGCGTGTGACCTCATCTGATGAGGGACCCACCTGGTGTGTGACCTCATCTGACGAGGGACCCACCTGGTGTGTGACCTCATCTAACGCGGGACCCACCTGGTGTGTGTCCCACCTGGCATGTGACCTCATCTGACGCGTGTCCCACCTGGCGTGTGACCTCATCTGACGCGTGTCCCACCTGGTGCGTGACCTCATCTGACGCGGGACCCACCTGGTGCGCGACCCCAGAGCTCCCTCCCTACCTGTCTGGGCCTCTGCAGAAGCTCCTGCGCGGCCGCAGTGGCGAAGACGGCTCTGTTGCTCCCTGGGCTGAGCTGCAGGGAGAGCGACAGCCCTGTCACCAGCTGGACCCCGAGGTCCGTGATGGTCACCTTCTCATCCAGCACGGTGATGGTCTTTTCTGCCAAGATGGCGTCTGACAGAGGCGACAGGATCTGAAAGGCAGAACCGGCATGGAAGGAAAAGTTTTCTGTGGCTCAGGAATTTGCTCCCATGGCACAAACGATGCTCTTAGAGAGACGAACGAGCAGAGTGAACAGGAACGGGTCTGTCTTCTTCCAAAAGACGTATCTCTCTCGTGAGGATGCGATGTAATTTAAAGTGACAGATGGTGTCCGGCAGTGAATGGGGGACCTGATGCCCCACCCCACTATACAGAGAGACCCCAGGACTCACCAGGCACCCCCGCGGTCCTTCAGAGGAGGAATTAACTCAGTCGTTCCCTGAGGGCTCAGCTTTATGAGTCTGGAACTGCACAAGCATTTTTCTATTACTTGTGCACGTGCACATTTTATTTAAAATTATTTTCCTTAAATAATTGGTTTAAGAAACTTCACAGCAGCAAGGAAAAATGATTCTGATGCGCTAGTTACGTATTTATGTGTTTCTCTCTTACATGCGTGTGCGGCGGAGAGGAGGCTGTTGGACTCAGGCATGCCACCTGAGTCATCCCGTGCGTCATGAAGGCTCACATGCCATACCTTGGGACACACTGAGCTTCTGGGAGATCAGCCTGCATCCCCAGTAAACAGTGCCGGGATTCCCCACTGCCGGTGCCGACATCCCAGAGTCTCACTTATCCCGCGGACACCCACGGCGTCCCGGGTGAATAAAGCTCATGCTCCATTTAGACCCAGAGGAGATCCTGCTTGTATGCAACCCCTCGTCCCGCTCACCCCTCACTCAAGTGTGAAGAGTTGAACCCTCAGCCTCCACCCTGATGACCCGGCTTCCAGCTTCCTTTAACCCACGTCCCTGACGTGCTTCTCTCTGCGAGGCGGGGCTGATGTCTATGAAGACATATGTCGGGATGGCCGTTCTCCCAGGACCCCTGAAATTCCTGTATCGAGCTCCATAATTCTATCCAAATGCCACCTCTGGTCTCTAAGTCTGGTTGGGACAATTGGGATGGCAGTGAGCGTGAGTTACGAGCCCCCAGAAGGACGAGGACAAGCGAATTTATAGCTCAGGAGGGCTCAGCGGGAATAAAGAAAAGGGTCTCAGGACTCGCCGCCCCCCAGGATGGGGTCCGTGTTGAGTGCATGGGAAGCTGGCCCACGTCCCCGACTAGAAGCCTGGACTTGCACCATGACCCTGGTGTTTATGCCGCCACATACGGGCAGTGGCTAATGCTGGCCTGGTTCTAGTCCCCAGGGGTCAGTTTAGCCTGTGGACAGATGGGAAGAATTTAGCTCTTTGATTTAGATCTTCCAACTAAACGTCAGTCATGGAGATTTCGAGCTCTGTCTCGGGCAGATAGGTTTGGTTTGACGTAAATAAAACTTTATTCTTTTAAATGCTTCTTTTTTTTCTCCAAGATTTTATTGATCTATTTGACACCGACAGAGAGCACAAGCAGGGGGAGCAGCAGAAGCAGACTTCCCACTGAGCGGGGAGCCCGACGCAGGACTCAATCCCTGGACCCCTGGATCATGACCTGAGCTGAAGGCAGACGCTTAACTGACTGAGACCCCAGGAGCCCCAAATAAATGAAACTTTAAAATGGAATTAATGGCCACCCTTAAAAAAAAAAATCAGAGAATTTCACACAAAAAGATTCCTCACTTTTCTGGAGAAATCTGCAACATCTGGCTGTGCTGGGTTTGCATTTCCTTTGGCCCCTCCTCCCTCACCGCACTCCTCACCAGCCCCTATCGTGTCCCCAGCACGTGGGGCCCAAGTGGGCTGCTGTCTTTCAGCTCATGCCCAGCCTGCTTTCTCACTGTCACCTTCTCCAGTCTTAGAGATCATTGGAGCTTGTGACCCCTGGGTCACTTCAAACCCATCTCTTTTCCTCCTTGAGTAAAATGGTTTCTTTTAAATACCAGCCAATTTTCCAGAGTGGATAAGCTTTAAATCTTGCATAATCCAATACTTTCACCGATCAGGCTTCCTCGCGCACAGCCATGGCAGAAACCCCACTGACAGACGGTGGCCCGATCAGGGGCCAGACAGGAGGCAGACGACTAAACCCAGGGGACCTCCCGGAATGGCGTTTTGGGGGAATGTTTGTTCCCAAACCCCTGTTACATCCTGGTCCTGCCCCACCTGTTCCCAGCTGCGGGAGCCCCCAAGACCGCAAGGGGCATAATAACTTTGTTCCTCTCCTCGGCTCGTTTCTGAGCTGCCCTGTTTTTGCTGGGCCTGGGGTGGGACTTGAGGCTGTGGGGCATCACGGCGGGATGGAACGCTGTGACACCTGGCGATGGTCACTGGGGCGGGGGGCTCAGCGAGAAGCCGCTGGCCATGCCTGTGTCCACCGGGGCTCCCAGCTCATGCCCAGAGCCTTCTCCCCACGACAGGGACACCCGGCATGGCGCAGAGAGAGACAGGGGACCGGGGTTTCAAACATGACCCACCCAGAGGAACCACGGAGCATTTGTCAAATGCAAGCAACAAGTGAGGAACTTCAAGACTCTTGTCACGTCCCTACACCACTTCTAGTATTCAGGTGACCGTCTGGTTCGCTCTAGCAGGAGATGTCCTAAGCAACGACAAACGATTCTCATGTGGGCAGAGAAGAGGCAGAGGGGCACAGAGGCCCTTGCCCTGGGGGCGGCTTACCTGGATGGTGGTCATCCCGAGCTCCTGGCCGATGAGGACCTGTCCCGCCTGCAGCTTGGCGATGCGGGGCTCCTCCACCTGCATGAAGTCGCTCACCAGTTCCGTGACGTCCACCTGCCAGTCTGGGCCCAGCAGGTGGGCCGGCTGCCCGCCCCGGTCTGCCGCCTCGGCCACGAACTGCGTCAAGACCCGCACCATGGCATGCTGGTACTGGAGCGTGCAGCCGCGGCCCCCCCTCCGGTCCTCGTCGTCCCCCTCCTCGCTGTCCCGAGCCGGCCTGTCGAACGGTCAGGTCAGGTTAACAGGCGCTCATGGGGGCTGGCGGCAGGGAGCCCAGCCCGGCGGGGTGAGACCCCGAATAACCTGCCCACAGGTGTGACACCGGTCCCGACAATCGGAAGGGGCTGGTGTGGTCGGCCGAGCTCCGAGGGGTCCCCAGGGAGCCCCACCTCCCAGAGCGCACGCGGCAGGATGCCCTCCCTCGGAGCGCGAGCTGCACCGAGTAACCTTCTTGCCGTGCAAGATTACAGCCAAAGTGACGGCTGTCACTTCTGGGATGCGGCTTTAAGAAAGACCGTGACTGTGTCGTGCTCGGTAGTCTTTCCCTGGTTCTTCTCTTGCTTGCCCTGAGGAAGCGAGCTGCCCCGCCGGGAGCAGCCCCGTGGAGCTAGCCAGAAGCCAGGGCAGCGGCCAACGAGGAACCCGGGCCCTCTGTGCCACAGCCTGTTAGGAACCGCCACGTGGGCTTGGAGGCAGGGCCCTCCGCAGCCCCAGCTCCCGCCGACACCCCCGCGGCTGTCTGCGAGAGGCCTCGGGAAGCCAGGCCGGCATTCCCGATCCGGAGGCACTGTGAGATCGTCCGCGTCTTCTTTAAGCCCCTAAGTCTGGGGACTCGTCATGACATTGTACAACTCATCTGATAGGGCTGCGGACGACCGCAATGGCCTCATAAACCAGCACGCGAGGGGGTCGGTATCGAACTCAAGGTAACGGGACAGTAAGCACGGAAAGGACGGGGATAGTTTGGCTCGGGGACAGATGTTAGCTGCTCCCCTCGTGTCCGACACCTTCCGCCCAGCCCGTTCTTCCTGGCGCATCGTGGTTTCTCTCCGAGTAACAGCCTGGTTGTGTGGCTGGATCTGAGCTTGACAGCCGCGACACGGAGAGGGGCCACGATCAGACTCAGTCAGTCCTCCCGGCAGCCGCCCACCTCGCAGCCTCGATAACCACTCCTGACCCCGCCCCGAGACCCCGCAGCTAAGGAGAGGGTCACTGCCGAAACCATCTTCCAGCCACACTTGGGACCCGCACGCTGCATTTCCGAAGCTGTCCCCTCCCCCAGGGGCAGAGAGACTAACGCGGTGCAGCTCCAAGGGCAGGGACATAATGGGCATCCCTCGGAGGAGTGGGATGGGCCACGGCCCAGGTGGGGCCACCGTAACTCCAGGACCTCTGCGGGAACCAATGGGAAGGAGACGATGCACTTTCGGCGAGTCCGGAACTGCAGGAGAAAAGCTGGTAGAGGACAAGGCCAACTACACGCAAACCAGCCCACGAGGTGGGGACAGACTGTCCTAAGGAGTGCCATTTGAAGCCCCGGATCCCATCATGCCTGAAATCAGCTACCCTGCAAATATGTGTTCTTAGCGGGAGCATATTTGACTCTGGTCTCTGATCAGAAGTCGTGGCTAGCACACCCACCTTTTGTTGGAGACGATGGGCACCCTCCAGCCCTTGATCTGGTTGAGCTCGGTGTCTGAGACCTCGATCTGCAGCGGGAGCCGGGGCACCCACACGGTCATCTCCAGGGGGCTGCTCAGGTGCTGGTAGGTGAAGTTCACCACCACGTTCACCTTGCCTTTCATCTCCTTCCCGTTGACGAAGACATAGTCACATCTGTCGGACACCTGTGAAGAGGAGAGAGGGGTGGCAGGCGGTGAGATCTTCCCGTATCCTATCGCCGCGGGAACAGCAGATGCTGTGGGGGTCTGTCTGCTTTTCCTGGGACCCCTTCTTCTAGTCTGCATGCAGACCCCCCCCCCCCAGGTGCTGCAGCCATGCAGCCGAGCTCTCCTGCCGCACGTCCTCCAGCAGACGGTCCTTCGGTGTTGGGAGCCATGCCCTGAGCCCCTGAGTGCTGTGTGCTGCCTGCCCACCTTGGCCTGCTGACCTCTGGTTTGCCTGGAGGAGGGACACTGTGTGCAGAGCCCCCAGCCCGAGAGCCTCCTGCTGGGAGGCTGAGGCTAGTTTCACGGAAACCACCTGCTCAGCTTCCCTCGTCCGTGCATCCTGTGTTCTTTGGATCCCATATGGATTTCTCCGGAGAACTTCCCATCTCAGTTGCGGGGGTGGATGTGACCTATACTCTTCATGGTTCCTTACTGAGTCCCATGGATTTCTCCCCACTAGCCCAGCAGGGGCGCTACCCGGCTGGTGTCTCTTCCTTCCGTGCTTCCCGTCCTGCCCCCACTCCCTCACTCTGCCTCCTGGAGCCCCTCCCTGGTTAAGTGCACGTCCCAGGCTCCGTGCCCCAGACAGGGAGATGCAGGCACGTGTTAGCTCCTGCCGTCCAACGGCCAGCCCGAGACCGGGCACTCCCCCGGGAAGGGGCAGAGCCATGGTTGGGCACCAGGGGTGCAGATGTGGGTCCATGGTGTCAGCTCCTGCCCTGGACAAGACTGCTCCTCCCTGCTGACGTCTGAGAAAAAAACCAAGTTCAACGGAGGGACCTCCTCTTCTTGTCTTTGCTTTCCAGCAATCCGGGGAGGGGGGAGGAGTGTTCCTTCTCATCTTAAACCTGGGTAACCGTGCTAGGCTAATTTGTGGCCCCGAAGATGTCAGGTCCCGAGTCTCCAGAACCTGTCAGTGTGACCTTTTCCGGTAAAAGGGACTTTGCAGATGTGGTTCAGTTAAGGATGTTGAAATGGGCAGATCATTAGAGATTGTCTGGGTGGCCCCCCAGGGTCATCTGCGTACCCTCACAAGAGAGAAGTGGAAGGAGATTGGTGGGTGTGGCAGAGGAAGGCCACACAAGTGGGATGCCACGCCGTGGGCTCTGGGGATTCAAGGCAGGACGGAGGCCCCGCCAGAAGCTCGAAAAGGCAAGGACGTTCCTCCACCTTGAGCCTCGAGAGGCCAGAAATGCTTCCCGACGCCTGCCCTCCAGAACGTGCCATGTGGAGCCTAGGCATGTGCTGGTGTGTTCCGGCGGCCCTTGGACACGGACACAAGCCCGGAGTGAGCATAGAGGGAGCACCTGCGTGGTCAGGGAGCCCTGACCACACGCCGGGACCAGCAGCTGAGCACAGCGCGTGTGGTCTCAGTGCACAAGCACCCAGGAGGGAGGGGGGTTTTCGTCCTCGGTTCACAGATGGTCAGTCTGAGGCCCCGAGACGTTTGGTAACGCTTCCCAGGGACACACAGCTGGAAACGTGAAGCCCAGACTGCCAGCTAGGACATCCCGGCTGCCTCCTCCTGCCCATCCCTTCTGAACGACGCTGCACGGTGCTGAGGGTATGACGGAACGATCTGGGGGGATTCACCCCTCTTTCAGACTCTGCTTCCAGCCAGCCGTGCTGTGCCATCGTGAGAATATCATCCATGACACTGACCCCGCTGTGCACAATCCCTCACTTGTGTGAATTTAATGCCATTCCTCTTTTCTGCTTGAATGCCATAAGAATTCAAATCCTATTTAAATATCACCCACAGTCATGGTAAAATTTATGTTCTTCTTATGTTTTCTCTTTCCTTTTATCCTCCCCCAAGAGCTAGAGGTAAGGATGTTAAGATTCTACCCCTCCACCCAGATTTGGCAAAAGTAAACAGCCTATAGGGATATTTGCATCCAGTTCTCAAGGTAGGTGTTACCTGTTTGAGATTAGTGTTTATCCTGGACAAAAATCGTACCGGTAATAATAGTGGTAGCGACGGACGCAGTGTCTAATGTTTGCTGAGTGTTTGTTATGCACAAGGCACCTGTGCTAAGCATCTCACACCTAATTCCACGTAATCCTCCACATACGTCTGTTGGGCAGGTACTACTGTCTCATGCTCCAGAGCAGGAGCCAAGGCATACGGTCCCATCGCCATGTGGCACGTGTTCCGCTGGGCTAATGGATCGGAAGACACATTTACTGGCTTGCCAGGCTCGGCTGATTTCTCGGGAGGCAACCGACCCCATTGGCATCTGTTAACACGAAGTAGACAGGCTTCCACCAAGGGATAATAAGCAAGTTTTCAGTGAACACACGGAGGGCGAAGAACCATGGCGGTCAGTGTGCAGTGTGGGCGGACGGCGCGTCGGACAGCCCTCACAGGGGCTCACCTGCGTGCCCCCCACGTCCCTCTGTGGAAGCCGGGGCTCCCAGGACCTCGGGATGAGACTGCATTCGCAGACAGGGCCTTGAAAAAGTGATGATGTTAAGATGTGGCCTTTTCGTCAGGAGCAGGACACGCAGAGGCCCAGGGGTGCTCGTAAGAAGAGGGAGGGCATGTGTGGGCACAGGGAGGAGGTGGCTGTCCCCAAGGACAGTGGCCTCAGGAGAAAGGCAGCACCCTGACCTTACACTTCCGGCCCCAGAACTGTAGGAAAATCAATGTCTGCTGTGCAAGCCCCTGGCTAGGGTATCTCCTTATGCAGCCCGAGCCGATCCCTAGAGCCTGTTTTCCCACCGCGGAAGGAGACGGTCTGCGTGCAGGAGGCCCGCGGTGCCCAGTGGGGCTTCACGTGGCCGTGAGCGTGGGTGCCCAGGACCGCTCTACCGCTCCCTCCCAAGGCTTACACGCAGGGACTTGTCTCATCCCCGACAGTCACCCTGCATGGCGGGGTTCTCACGAGGCCCGCTGTGCAGAGCAGGAAACCGAGGCACCATGGGATCGGGTGACCGGTTTGGGTTTGCACGGCTGGAAATTGCTGGGATTTGTACACGGGCCGTCTTAGCCCTCTTCTCCTGACACCACACCATGTGACTGCGGAGCTCTCCGGGGAGCAGACCCCGAGACAGAAGGTTGACCAGGTAGCAGCGTCTGTGGAGGGAGCAGGAAGGGGCGCGGGACGGGCGGGGGGCTCTCCGGTCTGGTGCGGACGGGGCGGCACCCCTCCCAGCTGCAGCGAGGGGCCCGGGGCCAAGGCCAGCTGCCCACGAGAGGAACCATGCACGGGTGCGAGCAGCCGGGCCTCACGCCATCATCTTCGTCATCCGTCAGCTGGGGCCGCCAGAGGAAGAGCACAGCTCAGCTCAGAACCGAGGGACCCAGGGACTCAGCCACCCACACCCCCGGGCAGAGGGGAGGGCTCCTTCTGGAGGAGCATCCGAGGGGCACCCCCCTGCCAGCCCCACGTGGGCTGCTTGTTTATGACACCAAACACGGATATTCCGGCATCTTCGGAATCATCTGTGTGCGATAGTCTAACTTTCCCTCTAGAACCCTAAATTTAAGTTCCCAAGAGGCTCTGTTATGTTAAAATCCAAACCAAATCTTTTGCACAAGCCTACGTTCCCCCTTGCAGTGTTCCCCTGGGTCAGAAGGAAGAAGGCACGCAGGGAAGGCTCTCTTGTCTTTGTTCTCAACACGACCCAGCATGGGGCCCGTGCCGTGGACCACAGTGGCCTCGTGGCCCACGCCACAGCGGGCGGGCCACAGCCACGCACGGGGACTCTCGCGCATCTCCCTCTGGAGCAGCTGGAGAAACAGCTCCCCGTTACGTGCAGACACACAGGGACAAAAGTGCAGACACGGAGGGAAAACCGGAATCCGTGGGAAAAGCATCTCTAGGAGGACTGACTTCTGTTCTGCCACCGGCGCTCAGCCTTCCCTTAAGGTACCTTCTCACGGTCCTTGGAAGCAAGCAGCCCACTCTGGAAACTATGGCGTGTGCCTCTCTTTCCCTTCTTCCCTTTTGGATGGCACGATGTTCTTGACTCTAAAGGCACAGCCAAGGTCAGGAGGAAGTGGATACGTGCTTCCTTTCGGGCCTGAGTGTCCGTGTTCCCTTCGTGGTCCGTGGAGCTCTTGCAGGGACACAGCCCTAGGGGCACGGAGGGTGGGGAGGTGGCTGAGCATCCCCAGAGATGGACCCTGGTTCTATTCCTCGTGTGCCCCCCAGTCCTGACACTGTCTACCTCCGCGGGTGCCATGGGTCTGTGCCAACGGCTCCAACCAGGGAGGTGGCGGGAGCAGAAGTGATGTGTGTTACTTCCGAGGGGGAGCACGAAGAGCTGGTGTGCACTGTCTGTGTTCTTTCCTCCTGCCTGGGAGCCCCGAGACGCAGGCGCCCCGAGATGCCGTGCCATCTCTGCTTCCACGGGGGATGCTCTGCGGGGTACCTGCCACCGTCCAAGGGCAGGGGTTGCCGGCTGAGGCTCTGCTGCTCGTCCCTCGACCTCGGGGAGCCCATCCTGCCTAACCGGCGTGGTAGGGAAGACCTGTCTCTGACCCACAGCATCCTCGGTGCCTGGAACGGTGCTTGGTGCCCAGTGGATGCGCCCTAATGAGCCGCTGAATGAATGACAGTGAGAACCACTATGGTGCCAAATCTCCGAAGCCCGCAGGTCCCTCCCGGTCGGTCGGTCATCACACCTGCATCATTCGTCGAATATTCTGCGACGCTCCCTTTAAAATCCTGAAATGGGGTTCACAGGTGACGGAACTCACCTACAAGACGTTTTATTAAAATTACTGTCCCTAACTGGATACAAAGTACACGTGAATTTATAACGGAATGATGCACTTTTCAAAGGGCAGCTTCTTGAGCACGACTCACCAGGGAACGTCGAGAAGCCCCCTTCCCCCGGCGCTGGTCCCGCCTAACACCTAGGACCCCTCCTCCCCCCGCCAAGGCAGCGGGTCCAGGACTCGGGCACAGAGGGGTGGCCGCGGTGGCTCAGCGCCGTGCACGGTGAGGAGACCTCCCCAGGTGGGGGACAGCTCCTCGTAAAGTCACCCACGAACACCAAGGATTTCTTCGATTTACCCTGTGTTGGCTTTCCTGAGAAATTCGGTGTTCTGTGTATTCAGCTATGGGCCAGATAACAGGGGCACCTGTTCCCCCTGGAGGGACATGTAAATGTGAGGGATGCGGGACACGTTTCTACAGCGTGGGACTGTCGGGGACACCACACTGAAGGACATTTAGCGCCTCTGACTTTCGCTCACGAAGAGCACAAGAGCAATGCAGCGCTCCCACACTTTGGCCGACCCCCCTCTCCCCCCGTGGCAGGCACGTCCCCGTGGCCATCCGTGGCTCCAGACCAGACATTTTATCCTTAGACCTGGCCCCTGCTGGGTCCTCGGAGGGGACTCAGTGACCCTGATGCATAAGCTTCCATTGCCTGGCTCCCAGAGCCCCCAAGGGAGGACACAGGCGGGCGTGCGGGAGCAGAATCCCCTGCTTGCTGTTGGCACGCGAGCAGACAAGCCAGCAAGGGTGCTGTGTCTTCCCACGGACCGGGGGTGCGGCGGGGCAGCCCTTCTGCTTTGTGGCAGGGGAAGGAAGCAGCAGCAGCTTCTGGGAGCTGCACATTTTTCTTCTAAGCGGCAAGAATGAGCCTTCCTGTTAATGGCTCTCCTCCCTTCCTCAATCCCCACTCCGACCCGCTGTCGGTGTGCGTGTGATCGGCATACAGCAGGTGCAATCAAGAGGCTCGCCTGCCCTCCTCTGGGCTGGCCACTCCGCCGGCCATGGGAAGTGGCTGGGGCTGGGGCCGGGGCCTGGGCAGGATGTCCTGTGCTAGAGGACGCCCCGGGCTTGAGCCTGACCACTGCTGCGGACGTTCCTCGGAAAGGAGAGGGCATCCTCCCTCCTGGCAGAGGCGTCCGTGCAATGGCACCCTTCCGCCAGAGTCCTGCAGTGCACAACCTGTCCAACCACACACGGTGATTCTGGAAGACAGCTCTTGACTCTGTAACATGGAAAACAACACTAAATCATCCATCCCCAGCCCCGTTGCCAAAGGTATCATGGGCTCTTGCTCAGTTCCTGCCCTGGCGATGAGCCTTCCCTCCCAGGCTGAGTGTGCCGGGCACAGCCTCCGCCAGCCGTTCTGGGATTTCTGTCTCAGGCCTTCCCAGTCAGGGTTTACTGGCGAGTGGAATGGCCCGCTCTCACTCTTGAGACCATCTGCTCACCTGCCCCGGCCTCCCTCCTTCCACCGAGGTCCCCTCTGCAAGTCGCCCAACAGGAGGGCTCCAGTCCAAGCCTGGGCCATTTTTCCCACTGGTAGGGAAAGAAATCCCAGGAACATTCCACGAACGGCGGCCGGACAGACAGGTGCAGACCAGGAGCTCCGACC